>LR749583.1:1515763-1531943 GCA_902729485.2 Mus minutoides
ATCTTTTATATGTATTATATAAGATGTAATATATAAAATAGATATATTACACAAGATACAATATAATTTTTTTTTTTTTTTTTTTTTTTTTTTTTTTTTTTTTTTGGTTTTTCGAGACAGGGTTTCTCTGTGTAGCCCTGGCTGTCCTGGAGCTCACTTTGTAGACCAGGCTGACCTCGAACTCAGAAATCCTCCTGCCTCTGCCTCCCGTGTGCTGGGATTAAAGGCGTGCGCCACCACGCCCGGCAATACAATATAATATTAAAATATATTTTTTTGAGATAGGATCTCATGTATCATAAGCTGGTTTTGAACTTATGACATCAAGGAGGATGACCTTGAGATGCCAGTCCTCCTGCATCTGCTTCCAAGTGCTGAGATGAGAGGTTGAGCTGCCAGATGCAGTTTCTGCCATGCTGGGGTCGGAGCTCAGGGTATGGTGCATGCTAGTCAAGTGCTCCACCAACTGAGCCATGTCCCCACTCCTCAGAACGACTTCCCATTATACCAAGATGGCTTCTCATGAGCCTCAGAATAAACCCATTTTGGCCTGTGTAATGGTCACACCCGTGGAGGTAAGGCATCTCTTTCACTCCAAGCTCCAGGCCTACACATACAAACACACACACACACACACACACACACACCTTCCTGTCCCCCTCCAAGGCCCTGACTGTCCACGAGGAGACATGACACCCCACCCCTACCCCCATGCTGTGGCTTCCTCTGTATTCATCATGTCATCATGTATGATGCGTTTTCTTGCCTTAATCCTTGGCTTTTGTCTCCTTACCTCAGCAAGGTTATGGCCATAAAGTCACCTTTGAGCCTCTCAGTGGTGGCATATACCCTTAATGCCAGAGGCAGAGGCAGGAGGATCTTTGTGAGTTTGAAGCCAGCCTGGTCTACAGAGCAAGTTCCAGGATGGCCAGGGCTACACAGAGAAACCATCTGGAAAAACAAAGGAAAACAAAAAAGGCTTCTTGGCAGAAATTCCCCTACATGTCCCAATGTCCCATCTAAGTCCCCCCCACCCACACACATCTATGCATTTCCACTCATACACATACAAGCTAATAGCTGAAGAAATGCCCTCCCTCCCACAGGCTGCCCCACTCATCTGGCCATTTAATCACACTCAGCCTGCCAGACTCATTAACTCCCCGCCTGTGCGCCCCCCCACCCCACCCCGTGCCTGCCTCCCTCCGTAGATCTTAGGGAGAGGAAACACAAATCCGATTCTTCCAACCCCCAGATTTAAGCATCCTAGGAGCCTCTGAGGCGTCCCCATCTGCTTCCCACCTACTTTCCAGCAGAGATCTCCTCTGGCCCCTGCCCAGGCCCCAGGCTGGCTCGCTCAGCTCTGTACCCCCCTGCTCAGCTCTCTGTCCCTGGAATGCTCCCACCCCCTCCCTAGAAGACTCCCACTCATTCCTGCCCGAGCCACTTCACCCAGGAAACAGTTCACCCTCCAGCTGACTTAGTCATTCTCTGTGCTACCTCTCCTCTCCCTGGCCCTGGCTGAGTAATACCTCAAAATAGCAGCTGGTGTCTTCCCTGCCAGCCCTCGAAAGTGCCAGGCACTGAGCAAGCACCTTTAGCTATTGCATTTGGCCTGGATAAGCTGTCCTGCCCCCAGCCACAGACTTCGACCCCACTCACAAACTTGACTCGACTGCCTAGAGGTAGCCCAGCCACACTAATTAAATGACTTACAGGGTCTTCCTCTGCTGCCCCAACTCCTGGGCACAAGTGATGCTCCCCATCTCAGCCTTCCCACTGACTGGAATTACAGGTGTGGCCCACATTCTTTATTCCTTATTTCCCCTTCATGGAGCTGAAGATGAAATTGAATCACACCCACATGCTAGATAAGTGATCCATCTCCAGTGTGTGTGTGTGTGTGTGTGTGTGTGTGTGTGTGTGACATAAATGCATGTGAAAACGACTTGCACAAGTTGGCTCTCCTTTGGACCTCAGGAACAGAACTCAGAGCATTGGGCTTGGCCCACAAGTACCTTTACCCACTGAGCCATCTCTAGAGCCTAACTAGTTCATCTAGGTTTGATCTCCCTACAATGTCAGATTAGAAGAACAGATGATTTTGTGATGTTTTTCTTAACTACTGGGAACAGAACAGGCACTGGGAAATATTATTACATAAGGAATTACTAATCCATGTATGAATAACATGAAAGAATATCAATACATGTATGCTTCTTTCTCCCACCTCTTCCCTAAGGAGCGCTATCCCTGCCTGGGATTCTCTGATTGGTGCCAACCCTAGGGGTCCCTTCATTCATGATCATGGGCCACTGCCTCCAAGGGACAGTTGATGGCTATTTCTCAAGGGTTTAATGGAACAGGAACTCTATTAGAATCTTCTCGGGGATTGCTCATCTGACCCTTAGCTGACTGTCAGTCTGTGAACCATGAAGGGCTGGCCGTGTGTGTGTGTGTGTGTGTGTGTGTGTGTGTGTGTGTGTGTGTGTATTGTTTCTGTTGCTTTTTGATTTTGGTTTTGAGACAAGGTCTCTGTGTCCCTGGCAGGCCTGGAAGCTTCTGCCATCCTCCTGCCTCTACTTTCCCAATGCTGGGATTATGGGGGTGCCCCAGCAACTCTGTTGCTAGTCCACTTTAACCTCTGCCTGTGTTCCCTGCACATGTGGGGTGTGGTGACATTTACTACCCTAATGAAGTCTATTAAGACAATGAGCAATAAAAATAATTAAACAATAGTAATGAGAGCGAGGTGCTCTGCAAGGAGTCCTCACTCCTGTCTTCTGGCCTAAATGTGCTGCCAGCGAATTAAGACCATCAGACAATTAGCTCTTGTTATCCTAATTTCATAGACATGTTAATGGAGTCTCAGAGAACTTCACTAGGTCCTACAGCGACAGCAGCAGACACAGACCTTACCTGTAGCTTGAGGACTGTTCTTGTTTGTTTCACTGATTAATTTTTAACAGCCTCATTAGCTTTGGATATCCTGAAACTAACTGTAGTCTAGGCTGGCTTGACACAAGCTATGCTACAGCCATTTGGGAGATAGGAACCTCAACTGAGAAAATGCCCCCAGAAGACTGGGCTGTAAGCAGGCAAGCTTACATTTCCTTATTCAGTGATTGATTGATGGGGGAGGGACCAGTCCATTGTGGGTGGTGCCATCACTGGCCTGGTTGTTCCGGGTTCTATCAGAAAGCAGGCTGAGCAAGTCATGTAGCATCTCTTCATGGCCTCTGCATCAGCTCCTGCATCCAGGTTCCTGCCCTGCTTGAGTTCCTTTAATGAGGAACTGTGATATGGAAGCATAAGCCAAACAAACCCTATCCACCCCAAGTTACTTTAGGTCATGGTCTTTTATCACAGCAATAGAACAGTAACTAAGACAATTCCCAGAGTCCTCCTGCCTCAGCTTCCCGAGGGTAGGCATTAACCATCAAACCCCACTGTTGGCTTTTCTATTCTGAATATTTTATTTTTTTATTTTTTGGTTTTTCGAGACAGGGTTTCTCTGTATAGCCCTGGCTGTCCTGGAACTCACTTTGTAGACCAGGCTGGCCTCGAACTCAGAAATCTGCCTGCCTCTGCCTCCCGAGTGCTGGGATTAAAGGCGTGCGCCACCACGCCTGGCCTCTAAATATTTTAAAAACTGCTTTTTGTAGTACTGGGACTCAAGCCCAGGACCATGTACATGCTAACAGGTATCCATCCATTCTTCTCCTTCTCGGGGTCTGCCCCTTCCTGTCCCTAAGTCATGTTCTCAGACCTTTCTAAGGGCTGAGGAGATTGCTCAGTCAATAAAGTGATTGCTTTGAAAGCATGCGGGGCCTGTGTTGAGACACTGAGAACGCTCACAAAAAGGTAGGCACATCTGCAAAGGGTCGAGAGAAGCAGAGACAGGGTCCTAAGGCTCACGGTCCAGCCCAGGCCAATCACTGACCTTCAGGGTCAGTGAGAAACTTCGTCTCAAACAATAAGGTGGAAGTGATAGAAAACAGATGTCAACCTGTGGCTTTCGTGTGCAGGACATAATAATACACATATAATAAATAACACATACATATAATAACACACATATAATAACAAATGCATATAATAATAATATATACACACAAATATCTCATACCTGTAATTCCCACACTTTGGAAGCCTGAGGATCACTATAAGTTGGAGATTGCCTGGGCTACACAGTCAGTTTCAAGCTAGTCTGAGCTACACAACTATGAAAGACCCCATCTCAGAAACAAACAAAACCCTACCATTCGGAGCTAGAGAGAGACAGCTTGTCTGTCAAATGCACTGGCTGCTCTTCCAGAGGGTTCGATTCTCAGCACATGCAGCACACAGGCAACCAGAGGGTCTTTAGTACAGAGTTACAGGTAGGTTAAAACACACACACACACACACACACACACACACACACACACACACACAGGGGCTAAAAAAAACAAAACCCACCATTCCAGGTTGACAGTTGGACTGTGAGGGAGACCTCCGTTCAAAAGTTTATCTAGGGACAGTGATGGAAGAAGATGTCTAAACCTTTCTCTGGCCTTACATCTGTGACCATAAGTGCATACACATGTACATACATTCACAGGCACTCTCTCTCTCTCTCTCTCTCTCTCTCTCTCTCTCTATGTCTCTATCTCTCTCTCTCACACACACACACACAGACACACACATACTCACAACATACCACTCACACAGACACACAACCACATGCACACACTCACTCACATGTATACACATGCGCAGGCACACACAGTCTCCCTCTCATACACTCACACTCACACACACACACATACACACACACTGTAGCCCCCTTGAAAACAAATACAAGAAGTTTGCCACACCCCCACTTCATCTCTAGGTGGCTTGCTCAGAGCTGTTGGTAGGCACCATTAATGAATAAGCAGTAAGAGTCATGCAAGGCTGCCACCAACTTGGTAGTTTGCAAAGCAGTCTTGTGTCATTCCTTACCTGAAAGAAATGACATCTCAATTGCCATGGCCAGCGCTATGGTCCCATTTCACAGAAAGGAGTGTTGAGTGCTTGAGAGAATGGGGTCAACACTACCCAACCAGTGAGGAGCAGAGCAGGAACTTCAGTGAACTTGTCAGCCTAGAAATCAAGCCAGGTCTTCCAACAACTGCCTCCTGAGACCACACTCTCTCCTGCCATGGAAGATTCAAGATTAAATCCATATTAAATCCATGTCTGTTAATCCATGGGTGCCTGCTAGGTTTCATATAAGCACTAATACAACCATCACCTTAACCAACTCCTCCTGGGAAGAAGATCTTGGCCAATGAGAGCAGTCTGATCATGGAGCATGATGGGAAGACTAGCCCACCCTGGTAACGTTGAGATACTCGTCACTCTTGGAGATCCCTTAGGAGCTAGAGAGCATTGAGCTGGGGTAGTAAGACAAACCTATCCTGGGTCCAAGCTTACAGACAGAGAAAGTGGGTCCCAGAGCAGATTAAGGTCATAACACAAACCCAGGGTATGACCAGAGCAAGGGCAAGGCAAAGATGGGAGTCTGGCCCAGATGCCTCCCAAAAACTAAAGGGGCAGCGAGCCTCTAAAAGGCAAATAATGGGCCCTTACTCCCCACCAAACCAGCAATGCGTTATAAGCCATTAACCAGAAAAGAGCATGTGACAGAATTCCACCTCGGCTAAAGGGCTTAGAATGCTTGGTTGAGTCGCCAGAGATTCATAAATATACACTTCAGCTCTTTCTCAAAAAATCATTAACTAGCTCCTTCAAGACTTTGACTTGAGCAACGGAAGAGAAGGAGCTTGGTGGAGACATTCCTTGAAGAGATTGTACCAGCCCACCTCCGGGTTTTCCACACACCCCTTCTCTGAGAGCGGGAGGAAGATCACTATGTCAAATGTTAATTAAAAAATAATCGTGGAAATTTACAAACTGTTCCCACCATGCAAGGTACATTTCTAAAGAATTTAACAGGGTAGGTCTGTAGTGTTGGTGCGTGCAGGTGCACACGTTTGTGCATAAGGGTGTGTGCGCCTGTGCAGGCCACAGGACAGCCTCAGGGGCCATTCCTCAAGTGCTGTTCACCTTTTTCTGAGACAAAAGGGCTAGGTGGGCTGGTCAGTGTGAAGGTGCAGGGATCCTCCCATCGCTGTCTCCCTAGGGCTGGAATTACAAACCTATACCACCAGGACTTGATTTCTTTCCCCGTGGCTTTTAGGGATGGAGCTCAGAGCCCTGTGCTTCTACAACAAGCACTTGATCAACTAAGCCATGCCTGGACTGATTTTTGGTTGTGTGTATGTGTTTATATTTATCTTGTGGGTGTGGATGAGTGTGGGTGTGCACATGCTCAGGTATTTGTGTGGAGGTCAGAGGATAACTTGTGCGAGTCTGTTTCTAGGTTCCAGGGACTTTGTAGTGTCAGATCAGCCATTTGGCTGGCCTTGAACTCACACACCTGTCTACCTCTGGCTGGAAGTACAGTGGTGTCCAGCCCTTATTTTTAATGACAGAGTCTAGATCTGTAGCCCAGATTGCCCTGAATGTAGGCAATCCACCTGCCTCACCCTCCTGAGTGCTGGGATTACAAGTGTTCAGCCATCAAGCCAGGCTGAGTGTTTATAACTTTGGAAGAGGATAAAGTGAAACTCTAACCCTTGCCAAGGAGTCTCAGGGGTGGGATGGCGGTGTGTGGGTGCAGAGCTCCGGTGACCCGAGCCAGACTCACCATCTGAGGAGCCTGTAATTTACGGAGCCGGGTCAGGCTGTTAGCTTACTTATCTCTCAACCCACTGAACGCTAATTCCCAGAGCTTCTCAGGCCCCTTGTCAGTCCTGATCAGCTCTGGCTTGAGGATTTGGGGGCAGGGAGGGGAGGTGTGTGGGGACGAGGTTACAAACAAGGCAGTCTCTAAACCAAAGAGGCAGGAGTCAAGAGCTAATCCACACTGTTTCTCTGGTCTTCAGGCTTCTTAAGCCAAGCTGACAACAAGGCTCCCCTCCCCCACAGCACCTTTATCAAAGGCAAACTGGCAAACTATTTTCTACATTCCCTTCTTACACAGCCCTGGTTTGCAGCAGATCTGCCGGAGAGATCCAGGAAGCTCTGGCCTGGCCCTCCCTTCGAGAAAGGAAAGTTCAGGTAGTGAGGGATGCCACACCCGGGGGGAGGGGAGGGCGGATGTGACGGCAGCTTCAGGAATGCAGGGCCCACGCAGGTGCATTGGCACCCATGAGCTTCCTCCTCAAAGCAGCTGATAAAGGAGTCTCTATAGCAGTAATAGCAGCCACCCAACCATCATCCACACAGACTTGGGGCCACAGGTCCACAGTTCTCAAGGTGTGACCCGCTCAGGGCAGAGGCAGGAGAAAGGTGAGATTGGAGGTCCTGTGCTTTCTGCCACATCAGTTTTCAGAGTGGCCCACGGGTCCACTGGCACCTGGAAACCTCGCTAGGGGAATTTCCAAAGTCATATTGTTCTTACGAAGGCGTCACATCTCACCTTCCTTGTCTCAGAAGCAAATGATGGGAGTTTTCCACAAAAGACGGGACAAATGATGACATCATCGTTACCTGCTTGGAATACGTATTGTGCATTGTTTTAAACGCGTTTCTGGTTTAGTTCCAATACAATAAATACCCATAGGCATTCACAAACTTGGAGGTTCCCTGTAATGTTTAGTTAAAGGGGTCCTGGGACCCAAAGCTGTAACCGCTGGGCTGATGCTGTTGATCAGGGTACCAGGCCTGTGGCTGCCTCTCAAAACCACACATCTTCTTTCCACCACACAGGTATGGGTTGGGAAGGCAGTCCTGAGATTCAGCGTGGGGGAAAGTCTCTCTTTCTCTCCAGTGCTTCCATCCCAAAATGGCCAGGGAAACCTTAAAATCGCCTACCAACATCTAGTGAACTGATTCGTTCAAGGGGAAGGGGGCTTATCTTTGAAACTATAGGGTGTAGCCTGAAGAAGCCACAGATTCGGCTCCTCTTGTCCCCAAACACATACATGAGTGCATGCCAGGAGACTGGCTCTCCCAGGGTGAACGAAAAAAAATGAGCAAAGTCGGGGTATCCCCGCCACTGGGTAGCTTTCATTGTACGTAGAGGAACGCTGTTTAAAGTGCACGTGCACGAAGGAAATAGAAAAACTGAACCCCATCACAGCGGAAAGATGTTAGATTCTGTGGTCCAGGGAGAGAGAGTGGGCAGGAGTGAAGCCCCCTGATGAGCTAGCTCTTCAGCCTTCTGTGGGGTAGGAGGGTCGTAGGGGGAGACTTTCACTTTTCTCCTAGCGTCAGCAAGGCCAATGGGTAAACAAAACACAGAGAGAGGCAGCTGCCTCAGTGTGGGGCGCTCAGAGATTAGGATTGGTGTTGTGTTACCCCGGGACACAGCTCAGCTCGGTCACTGGGGGAACAGAACACAACCGAGAGGCTGGCGTTGGTGAAGACAACAAACGGCCAAGAAATTGCTCCACGGAGAGACGACTTCAGCCCCAGAGGGCGGGTGGTGAGGCCCGCAGGGAGCCAGGGCCTGTGGGGACCATCGCAGGCCTCAGCTCCCTGGTCCTCTCCTGATACCCAGGGCACCCTCGGGACAGGGAAGATCTAGAGCAGTGGTTCTCAACCTTCCTAATGCATTCTGATGACCTCCATCCATAAAATGATTTTCCTAGCTACTTAACTGTAATTTTGCTACTGTTATGAATCGCAGTGTAAATATCTGTTTTCCAATGGTCTTAGGTGGCCCCGGAGAAAGGGTCGTTCTGGGGTCAGGAGTCCACAGGTTGAAAAGCGCTGATCTAGACGAAAGTGCAGTTTTCAGGCCGAGACATCCCCCGACCCCCAAGCTTCTCCCTCTAATGACTGCTGCAGAGGCGGGAAAACTTGAATCTTTCGACAAGAGTTTCAGGGGGCCGCCTAGAAGCCGCAGCATGGGGGCCCAGGCCGAAAAGGGGCCCCAGATGGCCAGCCACCCCACACCATCAGCGCAAGGGAACGGCTGTACACACATTCCAAGCCGGTGACCAGGGCGCCTTAGAGATACGGGCGCTCCCCACCCGATCCGACCCGGCCGGCGAAAACGCTCGCGCGCATGCGCAAAATACACACCCTCCTGAACAGCAGTCCAGGTGCGCTCGCGCTTCCGGCCGGCCTTCCCCAGTGCCTTCTCGGGGCGGAAACTCTACAGCCAGCGCATGCGTCCTGCTGCTTCCCCTGCTCAATCTGGAGAGGCCTCAGAGCTTCAGGTGATCCCGCCCCTCCCTCGCAAGGCAGGACCAATGGCGAGACCTGTGGGCGGGGCTTCCCAACCACGAGGCCCGCCCACGGGCCGCGCGAGCCCCGCAGGCTGCGTGCCGATTGGCTGACGCCGCGGGCGCAGGTGCGCGCTTCCTATTGGGTGTGGGCGGAGCGCGAGCCGCGCGCCGAGGCTGCAGGTGAGCGCGCGCACGTGCCGCGGCCGGGGCCCAGCTCGGTGCACGAGCGCGCGCGCGCGTGTCCGCGGGGGAGGCAGCGGGTAAGAGAGGCTGCGGCGGCTGTGGCGTCGTGCTCCGCCCTCTCCTCACCGCCGCGGCCGCCGCCGCCCCCGAGCCTCGCTGGGAGGGACCGGTGTCCCCGCCTGCTGCACTGGCAGTCCGACCCTCAGGCTGCCGCGGAGCCGCCGGCACTGCGCTGCGGGGACCTCAGCAGGTGCTGTGACGAGGCGCCGTGCTGCGCTTCGAGTCCCAAGCCCGCGCTCCGCGGCCCCGCTGCCCGCGCTCCCGAGGGCCGGCCCCCGACGAGGCCGCCGGCGGCCGGGCACGCAGCATGAACCGCGGCCACCGGCACGGGGCGAGCAGCGGCTGCCTGGGCACCATGGAGGTGAAGAGCAAGGTGCGCGGCCGGGCGGGGCGACGGGGGCGAGGGCTGGTGGGATGGTCGACGCGGGGCTGCCCGGTGAGGACGCAGGGTGGCGGGATGGTGGACCTCGGCTGCCCCTGTGGGAACGCGGGCTGAGGGCGAGCTGCTGGCCGAAGCACGTAGGAGAGAAACTTGGTGGAGCGCGGCGATGGGAGGCGTTTGCGTCCGCTCCGCAGCACAGTCCCTGTTTTCTATCCTTCATATTCCCGCCTTGCTTTTAGGGTGGAATGGGGACCGCTCCAGTGCAAGGTGATGGGATAGCTTTGGGGGATCCCTTCACCCCGGGCACGAGTCACAGGCTTTTGGAACACCTTGTTGTCTTCTCATATAACCTTTTCTTGGGGTTCGAAGGTACATCGAGTGGAGAGCTCTTTTTCCAGCCCTAACTTTGGTATGCGTCTAATCTATGAAATTAGCACTATCGCCTTACTCTGGTGCTGCGCTTGACAATTTGAGACGCTGCTACTGTTTTCATTCCGGAATGCTCTTCATTCGGAATGCTTTTCCCCTTGGCCGGTCTGCCAGTCTTCTGTTAGTGACTTCAGCGTCCGTGGGATTCTTCAATCCCAAGGCCGGATGAGCAGAGTAGCCCGTGGGGATTAGCTGGAGAATGCCTTCTTCCAAAAGGGGCTTTTCAGATGGAATTTGAAGGTGATCTGTAGCCACCGGATCATGTTGGCAAGCTTCTCCTGACTTTGAAAGGCCAGGAGGGGCAGGATTATATAGCCTGGTTCTCTGAGAGTTCTGAAATGATAAGAAAACCTGCTCTTACAGGGTGTGACTTCCCCCAGACTCTGCTGTGTAGGACCAGGTCGTGCCGATGGCTTTTTACTGAGCAACTTGTAAAACGGTGGTAGAGGGCATTGCTGACCGTGAGAATTTAGGACAAAATTGTGGCTAGACACATAGAAGGAGCGGTGTATCGGACACCCACTGCAAAAATAAGAAGCGTGGTGGTCAAGGGACCCCTGAGAGAATGTCGGTCCGGGGAGTCCGGTGAGTGAGGAAAGCTACCTGGAGCCTTTGTGGTTCCTGGGCTTGAGAGCAAAGTTCTGTAACTAAGAATCACAGATCTACATTTGTTTTTAATTTGTGGGGATTTTTGTTTGTTTTCTTCTTGTTTTTTTTTTTCTTTGTTGTTTTGTTTGTAATCTATTGAGACCAGAACTAGAGAGTTCCAGACACAGTCTTAATGGAAGAGTGGGAGGAATTTATATATCAGATAGGACTAGATTGAAACACAGATCTGTTTAATAATAACAGGACTGTTGGTGTTAGAAAGATGGTACTGCATTTATGAAAGTACACTGCTCTTACAGGACACCCAAGCTCAGTTCTCCGCACCCTGCCAAGGGACACAACTTTCTTTAAATTTACTATTTTATGTGTATAAGTGCCTGCATGTATGTCTGTGTACATGAATGCCTGGTGCTCTAGGAAGGCGGAATCCCAGAGCGAGTACAGTCGGATCCCCTGGATCTGGAGTTAAAATAATGAGCCACCTTGTGGGTGCTGGGACTCAAACCCAGAGCCTCTGGGTGAGCTGCGTTGCATTTAACCACAGAGCCTTCTCTCTAGCTCCAGAAGATCTGGTGTTCTGGCTTCCCATGGCACCTACACATGACATACATAGACAGAGCTGCAGGTATACACATATTATTTTAGAATAAAACTGTATGATGGTTTAAGGAACACACCCTTCCTGGCTGGGTTCTGCACAACAGCAAATAAAGTGACTTGTTAGTATAGGGAGATGACTGACTCCAGAAATGTCCGTCTTTTTCTCTAGCCCTTTGTAGCTGTCAGCACAGGAACTTTCTCTGTAGTTTGGCTTGTGGGACTTGAGGTGAGGAGAACAAACCGCTTGTGATGTTGCATAACACCAGCGCGCAGTTTTATGGTCCTGATCTTGGTAGTGAGTCTTTAAATATTTTTTTTTATCATTAAAAAAAATGAGTAGAGATTCTAGGTGTGCCAATAAGTTAGAGAGGAGTGGGTCTCTGGTGGAAGAAACGGAGCTCTTGTGGACTGGAATTTCAAGCTTTTTGTTTTCCTTTTCCGTCTACTGATTTTTGAATATTTTACATAGTTCTGTCCAAGGTGTGTGGTGTCTATTTCAGCTGCCATACCATACTTCTAGTGTGAGCCCTCCCCTAAACAGAAACAGGGCGGTCAGAAGATACACTCGGGAAATGTTGCCGTGCTGTGTATGTTGACAGACAGACAGACAGACAGACAGCATAGGCCAGAGTGTGTTCACCCTGCTTTGTGGGGTTTTGAGATGGCTTCCCCCCACCCACCCACCTTCCCTGTAGCCCTGACTGTCCTAGAGTAGTACATTTATGTGTGTGCATGAGTGCAGGTGCCAACAGAGTCCAGAAGAGGGCGTCAGCTCTATGGAGTGAAGTTACAGGTGCTTGTGAGCTACCAGACATGGGTGGAAACTAAACTGGAGCAGGGCATGTTCTGTTGTTGTTGTTGTTTTTAAGACAGGGTCTCGGGGCTGGTGAGATGGCTCAGTGGTTAAGAGCACCGACTGCTCTTCTGAAGGTCCCAAGTTCAAATCCCAGCAACCACATGGTGGCTCACAACCATCCGTAATGAAATCTGATGCCCTCTTCTGGAATGTCTGAAGACAGCTACAATGTACTTACATATAATAAATAAATCTTTAAAAAAAAAAAAAAAGACAGGGTCTCTACATAGCCCTGGCTGTTCTAGAACTTATTATGTAGACCAGGCTGGTCTTGAACTCAGAGATCCGGCTGCCTCTGTTGGGAGTAAAGTCATGTGTTGCTAGTCCTACCTTAGCTCAGGTTTGTAAAAATAATTTCAGTTTATACTATGTGAATGGTAAAAACTCACTTAAATTTTCATTATATTCTGATCATTTACTTGGCGTGATGAGTATATGGGAATCCACAGGCACCGCAGTGTGAATGGAGAGGTCTAGGACAACCTTAGGAAGTTGGTTCTTACCACCATGTGGGTCTTGAGTATTGGACTCAGGTTCTGAGGCTTGGCAGCAAGCGCTTACCTACGGAACCATCTACTGGTCCAGGATCAGTGCTATAATATCACAGTTAAGCGATCCTAACCAGAACTGGATAGTGTGCAAGTCATAGGTAGGATCTCCTGCACAGCAACAGTAGCATCAGCCAGGGAAGGCACACACCTTTAACCCCAGAATGAAGACAAAGAGGCAGGAGGATTTCTGAGTTCCAGGTCTGCCAGGACTATATAGAGAAACTCTATCAATCTTGAAAACAGAAAGAAAGAAACAATAGTGTCAGCTTTATCGGCTTTGCTCTGGGAAGGGAGCCGTGGTACAGATAGGAAGAATAATGGAGAGTGTAAATTAGGTTCTAGTTAGAGGTGTGATGCCAGCAGCTGGGTGATTTCTTCGGTAACTGATTTATCTTCCTGATTGTTTCTCCAGAAAGTTCTCTGTAATCATTTTGATGTCCTTAGGTAACCTTGGTCTCAAGGGCAGGGGCTGCTACAGTGGAGCTTGACTCCGGCCAGGTTGCATCTCCACCACAGCCAAGACACTGGCCCCACAGCCTTGCAATAGTCTGGGGACACACCACTTTCTAATTGCTACTCATGGGCAAACGCAATTATCAACAGTACTGCACACCCCCGTGATCCCAGCTCTCAGTGCAACTCAAGGGCAGCTAAAGTGACACAGGGAAAGCCTACCAAACAAACCAAAAGTAGGGATGGAAGATGCCTCCCTCAGTGGTTACGAGCATAGACTGCTCTTCCGTAGGACCAGGGTCCTTTCCCCTTCCATCCAAAACCCAAGATCTAGAATATGCCAACAGATGCTAGGAAACAAGTCCTTGTACATCTGGATTCCAAGCCAGAAGAATCACATGGTGGATAATTGTTGATTGGGTTCATTTGATCTCTATCTAATTTTTCTTCATGTCTTAAAAAGTTCTTCTAATACTGCTGCAAAAAGTGACCCAGTCCACCTCACCCTTTGCCAGCACTGGGGGGTTGGGCACAATCTACTGTTAATACCTAAATATTTAAGCCAGAGAAGAAAGTGTTAAAGAAGGTGCATGCATGCAGAAGCTTAGGGAAACCTAAAGGGTTAAATGCGTCATTCAATTGGTGTCTTCCTATTCAGACTCCAGAGGAGGGGGTGATAGCCTGGCATGAGTCAGCCTGCACTGTGTGGACTGTGGCTGTGCCGGGAGACCGACCAGCCTGTAGAAAATGGAGGAGAAATTGCCTTTGATAACATCGCCTGAGACTGACTGATACGAAGGGTGTTCCCTGGGTTTTATTTACTCTGAAGTATGTAGGTGTGACTAACTTTTTGAGAACTTTAAATATGAGTCACCTGATTTTCCTGACAAATGTTAGTGTTTATGTCTCAGGTATGTGTTTTGGAAACTTTTAATTTGTTAAGAGTTAGAAGTGGCCAGTGAATTTTGTTCAATTGTCAAACCATAGGTAGCAGAAGAGTGCTTGCAAGAGGAGGGCCAGCCATAGGTAGAGAGAAGGCTTGATGGCTGGGTGCCCTGGGTTGCTGTTGGTTGTGAATGCCGGTTGGGAGAAGGGCCTTTCTCTGCCTGGCACCTGCTGTTCTGTGGAACATTCGTGTCTCCTGGCTATCCTTGGAATTTATACAGAAAACTGGTCTGGCAGTCAAACGTGTTTGGCGAACAGTTAGACTTTTCTTTTTTCTTTTTTCTTTTTTTTTTTTTTTTTTTTTTTTTTTTTTTTTTTTTTGTGGTTCTGGACCAAGAGCCTTGCAAATGCAGAGTTCATATTCTACCACTAAGCCATAGCTCTAGCCTCAAAAAAAAAAAAAAGTTAACAACAGGATTTTAACTACCCCACTCCCACCCCCCACCCCCAATGAGCAAATGTCCCTCCCTCCTTCTCTCCCTCCTGTCTTTTTTCCCTCTATTTACCGTGTATTAGTGTTTTGCCTGCATGCATGTATGTGCGCCATGTGTTCTGCTTGGTTCTCTTGGAGGTCAAACAAGAGCGTCAGATCCCTGGGCCTGCAGTGTTTGTGAGCCACCTTGTGGGTACTGAGAACTGAACCCAGTTCCCTGCAAAGGCAGCACACACTCATGACTGCTGAGCCATCAGCCCAGCTCCTGGCATTTACCTGAGCAGTTACTATGCTGTTTACCCAGTGACTCGGGAGGAGGCACTTTTTGAAGAAGGTAGATGAACCTTTCTTAGGGTCCCCATTTGAGAGTGTGCCACTCTAGTCCCACAGGGAGTTTAATGTGTGGCCTTGAGGGACCTAGAAGGTAGATGGGAATGACAGAGGGTGCTTCCTGCCTGTCCTGTGATCTCCTGCCTCCCAGAGTCCATTATTCTCCTCACCCTCTAATTGCTGAGCTTTTGAAGCAGGCCAGCCTCCTGGTCCCAGAACACAAACGTGTTCCTTAACCAGATCAGGCAGGATTCAGAGCTGATGTGTTAATACGCAATTTTTTTTTCCCCACATGAACTTGGGGCAATACCCTTCTTTCCCGTCTTTAAGCATATTCCTTACACAGTGACATCACTCATTTCATGACAAGAAGCTCAAAGTCCTTCTGATACACTTAGATGTGATTCTTACAGCCCATGAGAAGATGATTCATTTTATGGGGGACGTCACTGCAGTGATAGGACGTTAGGCCTGTGAAGGCCTCTGGTGTCAGACAGGCTTGGAGATGAACTGAAGCAGGGCTGTCATGTGAGAGCCGGCACAGGGGACTGTAGCAGTGGCTCCGGTACTTCTTCCCCTTCTGCTCCTGGCAGTGAGGTTCACCACAGGGCTTTCTGTGGCCTCAGATTCACAGAGATCCTCTTGCCTCTACCTCCCGAGTGGGATTAAAGCACGCGCCATCACAGCTGGCTAGCTTTCTACCTTCTAATGTGTTTGTTCTATTCGTAGTTTGGAGCTGAGTTTCGTCGGTTCTCACTGGAAAGATCCAAGCCTGGAAAATTTGAGGAGTTTTACGGACTGCTGCAACATGTTCACAAGATTCCCAATGTGGACGTGCTGGTGGGCTATGCAGACATCCACGGCGACCTGCTGCCCATAAATAATGACGACAACTACCACAAGGCCGTCTCCACTGCCAATCCACTGCTCAGGATTTTTATACAGAAGAAGGGTGAGCGCCTTTGTAGGAGCACGTACTGTGGGGGGTTGGGGGAACTTGTGTGACATAATGCACCTGCCTCTTGTGCAAGTCTTATCTCAGTTAGTACAAGAAGCTAAAGCACTATGTCTCAGGCTTCATTA
>LR749583.1:1532043-1555087 GCA_902729485.2 Mus minutoides
TTTTTTTTTTTTTTTTTAAAGATTTATTTTATTTATTATATGTAAGTACACTGTAGCTGTCTTCAGGCATTCCAGAAGAGGGCGCCAGATCTCATTAAGGATGGTTGTGAGCCACCATGTGGTTGCTGGGATTTGAACTTATCACCTTCGGAAGAGCAGTCGGGTGCTCTTACCCGCTGAGCCATCTCACCAGCCCCAGAGGGTTATTTTTAAATTGTGTGTATGTGTGCATGTGTGCGGGGGGAGGGGAGGTGAGAGAGTGTGTGTGCAGGCATGCATACGTGTGCGTGTTTGGTTCTGCACACATGTATACAGGTATTCTCAGAAACCAGAGGTGTCAGATCCCCTGGAAATGGTGTTGCAGGCATCTGTGAGCTGCCATGTGGGTGCTGGGAATCAAATCTGTGCACTCTGAAAGAATAAGCCAGTGCTCTTAACCACTGAGCCATCTTGCCAGCCCCCTCTTCTTATAAACTTTTCCAAAAGTCAAAATTAGGAAATTAGAAACTCTTCATTGGGGCTGGAGAGATGGCTCAGTGGTTAAGAGCACTGACTGTTCTTCCTGAGGTCCTGAGTTCAAATCCCAGCAACCACATGGTGGCTCACAACCTTCTGTAATGGGATCTGATGCCCTCTTCTGGTGTGTCTGAAGACAGCAATGGTGAATATATAAAATAAATCTTAAAAAGAAAGAAAGAGGGCTGGTGAGATGGCTCAGCGGGTAAGAGCACCCGACTGCTCTTCCGAAGGTGATAAGTTCAAATCCCAGCATCCACATGGTGGCTCACAACCATCCCTAACGAGATCTGGCGCCCTCTTCTGGAGTGTCTGAAGACAGCTACAGTGTACTTACATAAATAAAATAAAATAAATCTAAAAAAAAGAAAGAAAGAAAGAAAGAAAGAAAGAAAGAAAGAAAGAAAGAAGACAAAAGAAAGTCTCCATTGTTGGGCTGACGGGAAAGAGTGAATGTAGCAGCCTTGTACTCACTCAGAGTAGCGGGAGCAGGCTGCTCACTCCCTAGTCTGTTCCTCTGTCTGGAGGAGCTGCGCTGCCTGCCACATCACTTCCTGGACACGCTGAGAAGGGCAGGATCAGCTCTGAGTGGCACTCAGCCAAGTCTTGTTTCTTTTCCATTTTAGATTTGTTTTGTTTTGTTTTGTTTGTTTGTTTGTTTTTTATTTTTTAAGATTTATTTATTTTATGTATACTAGTACACTGTCACTCTCTTCACACACACCAGAACAGGGTATTGGATCCCATTACAGATGTTTGTGAGCCACCATGTGGTTGCTGGGAATTGAACTCAGGACCTTTGGAAGAACAGTTGGTGCTCTTAACTACTGAGCCACCTCTCCAGCTCTAGAATATTTTTTTAATTCACAGAAGTAGTCTAAATATAAAGCTAGCTAGGAAATGAGAAGGGAAGGATGACTCTGGGGACTGTAAATATTGTCTCTCAGAAAGTGTCTTGAGTCCTAAGACTGCCCCTGCCCTGTGTGTGAGACAGAGTCGGAGCTGCAGAGAGACTGTAGCTGGAAGGATAGACAGCCCCGTCCTGTTGGTTATTCGGTCCTTTCTATTTGGTAAAGGGAAGATTAGAAAAGCCCGCTTTAGCAGAGTGTGACAAAGACTTTGCGGTTTTCCGACCAACCGAGGTAGCAGCTTGAAGGGAAGGGGGGTGGGCATTAGCTGCTCCAGGGCCCTGACATACCGGACCCTGGTTTCTTCATTTTTCTGGGTTTGGAGAAGCTGAAGTTGGGCAGACTCATCTGCTGATGGGCTGCAGTCTGTTCTGAGAGAGTTAGTGCTAATGGTCGCAAGTGCCCGTAGGCGGGTGGTGGGCTCCACAGCAGGCACATACACTGTGTAGAGACTGAGTGCAAGAGGCCCTGTTGTCTGCTCACAAGAATCAGTGTGTGGCGAGCCAGTATAGGTGGCAGAGGAGAGACGGGAACAGGCTGACAGCGAGGGCACAGCAGAGCACCATAACTGTATATGTCGGACTCCAGCAGAGGGCTGGGTTGCTGGGGAGTGACAGACTTGATCCTAGTCCTCGGAATTGACCACCCGTGTGGATTAGAAGTGTCGTCTGGGCTTGAGGGTGGGGCTCTAGAGATCTGGGCACCAGAAACATCACGGCTGTGCTCAGTCTCACATCTGTCATCCCAAGAGCCCAAGGCAGGCAGAGTACTGTGAGTTTGAGGCTAGCCTGGGCTCTATAACAAGATTTTATTTAAAAAAGACAGCAAAGCAACATAAAAGCTGGAAGAAGCCGGGCGTGGTGGCACACGCCTTTAATCCTAGCACTCGGGAGGCAGAGGCAGGCGGATTTCTGAGTTCAAGGCCAGCCTGGTCTACAAAGTGAGTTCCAGGACAGCCAGGGCTACACAGAGAAACCTTGCCTCAAAAAACCAAAAAAAAAAAAAAAAGCTGGAAGAACAGCAGAACTGGAGAGCAGGTCGCACTTGTGGAGGTTAAAAAGGACAACACACAAATTCCTTACCCTCTGTGGGTTCTGGGAATGGACAAGGACACACAGAGAGAAGCAAGAAGCAGGCTTGGCAGCAAACACCGTCACCAGTTGAACCACATCCCCTGACCTTGTTGCGGGTCCTTGAGACAGGGTCTTACCTGTAGCCCAGACTGGCCTGAAGTGTACATTTTTTTCCTGCCCTTCCTCCTTCGCTCCTCACGTTCAGGGATTACAGGTGAACCTCGATGTTGGCTGGGAAAAGCTTCGTAAGCTGCACCCCTACAGCGTGGTGTTAGGGTCCTCCCTTGTAGCTCACGGTCCTGCTGCCAGTGTCACCTGAGTTTCATTTCATTATGTTACAGCTCTTTGCTGGGTTTTATTCTTTTTTTCATTTGCTTTTTGTTTTGAAACTCATTTTGTTGTGAGCCTAGCCTTTAACAGCCGAGCCATCTCTCCAGCCCTTGAAACTCATTTAGTATCTCATGCTGTAGCCCAGGATTTCTTCGAACATGGCCTGGTCCTTCCAGTCTTCTGAACACTAAGATACAGGCTGGTGTCACCACAGCCAGCTTTGTAGGCATCAAGGTTTAGGAGCTCGTTAATGTAAGGACAAAGGTTCTTGGTGTGATAAAAGTAGAATGTCCAGTCAAATGATCAGTGCTTAGAATTGGTGTAGGGAGCCAGTAAGCATGATGGTGTGAGTTCCAACCCTGGAGCCCACAGGGTAGAAAGAGAACCAAGCCTTCTGACCTCCACTTGTGTGCCACAAGCCCCCTCCACAAACTGCAGAATTTTAAAAAAAATGCATTATTATGGATGTGTGTGTGTGTGTATCTTGTAATCATAACACTCAGGAGCTGGAGGGAGGAGGATGGAGAGTTAGATGGTGGGTACCGTGGGCTACAGAGTTCCAGGTTACCCTCAAGTGCATAGTGAGAGCTAGTGAGCTGGCTCAGTGAGTCATGGAGCTTACCACCAAGACTGGTAACTTCAGTGTGATTCCCCAGGGCCCAACGAGGTGGGAGAAGGAAACGTAGGTTGTCTTCTGGCCCCCACACCACGGGCTCCATGGCACGCAGACACAAAGTGTGAACGTGACTTACATGCATACATATCTGCAATATATTATGGCTTTAGTGAGAATTAGAAAGAGGTCATCCCATCAGCTGTTGCTTGAAACTGATGGCTTCCACTCCAGCTAATAGAGTCCTGGTGTGAACCAATTGGCCAGACAGCCCAGCACCGAGCACCCACCCCTACCCCACCCCTTTACACCCGCCTGTGAAGCGCCCTATTCTGCCCTGTAAACTAGCAACTCCCTGGCCAGTTTTCTTTGCAGATCTCGTCATAGGTCTAGGCTATCTGGTTTGTTTTGTGCTGTTGGCCACCAGGTTCTACATCAAAGTCAGAGATGGCACACGCTATTCCAATTTGGATTGAACATTTCCTTAAAGCAACAGAGGCTCAGGCAGGAGGTTGTTTTTGTCTGCAGCTCTGGAGAAGCCCACAGAGCGCCTGATTACGGCCAGATGCATCTCACTTTAGAACCACAGCTGTCCGAGTCTGGTTTCTGATTTGTTGTTGTCTTGTTTTTGTTTGGAGACAGGGTCTCACCATGTAGCCCTGGCTGGCCTGGAACTTGCTAACGTGCTACATAGACAAGGCTGGCCTTGAACTCCAGAGACATGCTTACATCCCCTTCCTGTGTGCTGGGATTAGATCAAGGCCTCAGTCTGTGGTTTGAGCCATTAGCTTTGCCTTTTCTATTTTGTGGTGCACCTTGGTTTTGAAACTGCGGCCTCTTGGTGCCAGGCAGACACCATGCCCTGAGCTGTACCCTCATCCCCTTGTGATTTTTTTCAAACACTAAACCAAAGCCATTAAAGTTTAAAAACAGTGGTGTTTAGAATCTGATGTGCTTCTGAATGAAGATTCTGGTTGTTGAGAGGCATGCTTGAGTGTGGACACTCCCAACCAACGCCTGGACAACCAGCGCTCACACTCGGCACACTTTGAAAAGTGGTTTTAGAGCAATTTTCTGTTAGGAGAAAAGCGCCGTACTGTTTCTTGAGCTGTTATCATGGGAGCCAAAACAAAACAAAAGCCTGATATCTGAAAAGTGATTTTCACAGAGGGTTTTCAGCTCCTTTCTGGAGGTGGAGCATCTCCTACTGTGGCCAGGTCAGGGGGACAAGCACTGTCCTCTGTTGTCTGCCCTGTGACTGTACACCAGACATGTTAGAAAGGCTGAAGATTGCTTTAAAACCTGCCCAGGTCAGGGACAGGAGCCTCAGGACTTAGCACCAGCACCAGCATTTCCCTGTGAGCCAGCAACATGGCGCAGTGGGGAAATGTCTGATTCCTGTTAGGAGAGAACTGACCCCCACAGGTTGTCCCCTGACCTCCACATCCATGCCCTGGCATACACACACACACACACACACACACACACACACACACACACATGTACATACGGTAAATAAATGTGTTGGCTATGGTGGCAGGCACTACTCAGACATACTAATGTCAGCATTCAGGAGACAGAGGCAGGGGAATCTCTGAGTTCCAGGCCAGCCTGGTCTACATTGTGAGACTCTGTCTCAAAACAGATTAAACCCACTAGGTCATTCCTGTAGAATGTTCCTGTAGGACGGAGTCAGGGTGATGTGTTTCCAGACAGATCTGCTTAGTCTGGGACTAGGACATGTTAGAACTCGGCTAACCATCTCTGTTCGCAGGCTTCTCACTGTGGTGGTGGTCTGTGTCAGATACATTGTTTGTGTCCTAGTGTGTGTGACCCATGCTGGCAGGGCCTCCCGCTCTGCTGGGTCTGGTTCAGGACATGGCCTCTGTGACTCACACACCTGTAACTGGCAGAGAGTGGCGCTTAGACCTTGACCTGGCACTGGACGTGACTTTGTAGCTACATTTAAGGTTACATTTTACTAAGCCAGGGTTTAATTTTAATACAGTCCAAGGGATACACAGCAGTTACTTCTCACAGAAGGCAGGAGTAGTGGTACAAGCCTGTAATCCTGGTCGGAAGTGAGTTCAGGGCCAACCTCTAAAAACAGAAGTATAGACACTGCCACAAAAGGCTTTACTCTGGAAACTGTAGCGCTGCCTTTCACAGAATGATCCAGTCCCTGCTGACAGAAGCCTTGCTCCCACCTCTGAGGCAGCCTGCTCACAGCCACAAGCCGTAGCACACCTGAGTTGTTTTCCAAGTGTGCCCCGCATGCTGCTCTGCCCCAGGCTGGTCACCATCCTGGTGCCTGCAGAGACCCATCTCCGGGCTGCATCAGGGAGCTTTCTGGAAAACCCAGATAAGATTACCGCGTCTGGGTTCTCAGCCCAAGGCTGAAGTCCTTAGCCCACACACAGCACTTTGCCAGAGCCCTGTCTGCACCTCTGTCATGGCCCCTTCCTTACCTGTATGTCAGACCTGTGCATCCACTCCCTTCCCCAAACATAACACTCTTTCTGCATCTGGAACCTTCTTCCCCTTTCTACCTGGTCACCTGCTCATGCTCCTCTCATCTCTGGAGACATTTCATTTCTACAGAGAAGTCCTGCCTCCCTCCGCCAGCCCCACTGGTCCCCTCTGCTCCTGACGCTGACTGTCTGGCTTTCCTTATGCTGTCCTTGTAGGGCCGCAGCTCTGTGAAGGCAGGTGCCCACTAGCTTCACACTGGTACACTGCAGAGCGCGGCCCCAGGAATGGTTTGAAAAGCAGTGTGTGCTTGCTTCTTCTGTGGGGACACAAAGGGTTCCGCATCATTTGAACATTGACTAAAGTTTAAATATTTAATCCTTTCCAAGTTGCTGGATAGCTTTCCATTCATCATGGTGCATTAGAAAGGGACTGGGGAACAGGCCTGACATTTTGTAACCTTTTCTTAAAAAACGTTTCTTACTCCTCTCTATAGCCCAGGGTTGGTTGTAGAGGTGACACTGAATGCTCAGCAAAACCAGACAGCGTCTTGCTGTGTAGCCCAGGCTGGTCTTGAACTCGAAGCCATCTGCGTCCACCCCCAGTGCCTCAGCTATGAATGTTGTGTATACCACCCCCCTCTTTGTCACTAGGGTTGGACCTACGGCTTCATGCTAGGTCAGCGTCCTACTGCCTTAATTTGTTTAAAGACAGGAGCTAGCCTTAACCTTGCTGTACAGCACGTTGGTTCCTGGTCCTCTTACATCTACCCCCAGTGCTGAGCTATAGGTGTCCAGCCTGGCCTGGAGCCAATCCTCCTGCCTCAGCCTGCGTGCAGTTAGTTGCCCTTACAAGCCCATGCCACCAGGCCTAGCTACCTTATCTTCCTCTGAACTTGCAATGGGACAAGCTCATGAGCCTACCGACGTCTATACCTGGGGTTCGCTAGCTTCTCCTGTCTGGGAATGAATGCTTGGTGCTGTTCTGAAGTGTTTGTTTACCAAGGTTGCTGTTTTCACCACGGGCATTCCTTCTGTCTGTTCGCCATCACACTGGTTCCTGGCTCGCCCTCATCCGAGTGTGCTGTTAGGAAAGCTGGGAGCCTGTGTGTGAGATAGACATTTGCCTGTTTTGAAGTTTAGAAGCTTCTGGGTAGATTCTTGTCAAGGGCAGCGAGCAGAGATCGTTGGCCGAGGGACAGAATTCTCCATGAGGTGTTCCTCTATGGCCTTGGTCAGTTTTGCTGTGGGTCTCGGGGACTCCCATGGCCTCTGGGAGTGACCTTGGACTCCAGCTGGGCCCTCCTGGACGGTCACCTTTACACTTTACACTCACACCCTGCACCCTGGCTTGCTGCCAGCGTGTTTCTTTCCCAGTGGCTGGAAACTGATTAGCTGGGTGGGAGAACAGAGGTGCCTTTGTGCCGTGCAGTGCTTCTGAGAATTTAGAGCGAGCATTCAGAGGGAGTCTCAGGCCAAATTATGCAGATTTGGGTTTTCTCAGTAGGGTTTCCCATGGGCAGGCATGGAGGCAGCTTGGTGGCCTTCTCCGCTTTGTGGTCTGGAATTCCCCTGGACATGTTACACAGGCTTCCACTATTGGTTGTTCTGAAATAAACAGTGCAGTGTAAGACTGAGCCTAATGGCTTTTATCAAGGTTTTTGCCAAATTCTCCTGCTTCAATGGATTTATTTCTCAAGCTGAACTATAAAGCAACTTTCTGCCTAAAGACACAGCACAGACTCTTTGTGAGAAGATATGGGTGGAGAGATGGCAAGACGGGGTGTCCCTAGGGCTCTTCATGTGGCCCGGGGAGCCACATACTCGTACTCGGAGGTGCCAGGAGGAACCTGGAAGTTGTGGTAGGAACCTGGAAGTTACTGGTCTAGTAAAGACCTGGGTTCTCCCTGTCTCGGGTTCTTCTGGGCTGGGATCTGAAGATAATGATGGGTGTCCCTGGCTGTGGGGCAGGTCCACTGAGTGGGCAGCAGGATTCTGTGGGCCCCGGGCTGTCTGTAAGCCAATCTCCAGCTAGTTATTGTGGGGATGAAGGAGCACATGAGATGTTTAGTTTTTTGGAGACAAGGTCTTGTGTCACCTGGCTGGCCTCACTGTGTAATTAAGGATGTGTGGCATTGGGTTCCTGATTGGGCTTCCATGTCCCAAGCCCTATACTCTTATTACTGAAGTAATGTTTGTCTTTGTTAATTGATTGTTTCCCGGTTAGTTTTGATTTTGGGCTTTGCTTGCCTGGTTGATTTAGGTTTTTGCTTTGTTCTCAGAGATAAGGTCCCTGGTGTAGCCCAGCCGGGGCTCTAACTCAGATGTCCTGTGTGGGCCTCCGGAACTTTGGGACTCTAGCTAGGCCTGAAAGCCAACCCAGCCTGAGATGGCTTCAGCTCTCCTCCTGCTGCTCACCCTGTTCCTAGTCCTTCCTCCCTGATATTCCACCTGTGTCTTCTGCCTTCACCTTGTGACAGTGGTGTCTGGGGCTGTGTCTCCAGCATGTGACAGACTCAGCTGGCTCCAGGAATTAGTCTAGCTGCAGTGCAGGTGCAGACTTAGCACATGTGTTTGTTGTGACTACCAGGTATCCCCGGGGTCAGCACCACTCTTTCCTCTCTATGTTGTGTGTGTACATGCACGCACTTTAAGCAGTGGGCACGTGGAGGTCGGAGGACAACTTGAAGGCGTTGGTTCTGCTTTATGGGTAGTGGGGCTCAAACTCCAGTCACCAGACTTGGCAGCGAGCACCCTAGCCACTGAGCCATCTCACCAGCAACAAAGGAAGTTTTACTGAAAACAAGGCTTTCCACCAGGAAAGGAGGGAAATCTGCCGGGAGCTAAGAGAGGGGCAGGAGCTCCAGTTTGCAGACTCCTTGCCACCCTGCACCCCAGTCTGTCACAGCACTGATGTCACACATGGTTGAAAACAGGAAACATGCCAGAGTGGGGAGTGAGAGAGACAGAGCCTATGGGGCTGAAGGGAGTTTATTTGCTGAGAGACAAGCGGTCTAAGCATTCGCTGTATCCTGGCTCCATGTAATGAAGCTGTGAGTGCTGATGAGGAGGTCTGTCCCCTTCCCTCCCACCCTTCCAGCTGCTGGAGCCAAACTGAACCCAGGGCCTCACTAGTTCAGGACAAGTGACCCCACCCACCCCGCCACACCCCAGCCATTTTTCTCTCCAGAGTTCCCTGGAATGAGTGTTCCTTCCCCTGTCCTTGTTTTGGATGTGATAAATATGCAAAGTGGAAGTATTTTAATTAAATGCAGGAAAACATGCATTTAAAGGAGCTGTTTTAAGCAGGCAGGTTGGGATAATTCTAATCCTA
Source organism: Mus minutoides (assembly GCA_902729485.2). Lineage (NCBI taxonomy): Eukaryota > Metazoa > Chordata > Mammalia > Rodentia > Muridae > Mus > Mus minutoides. The sequence continues at coordinate 1,541,286 of LR749583.1, forward strand.
GCACAGCAAAAGCCAAGGCAGGAGGATTGCTCTAGCATGGCCTACATGGTAAGTACTAGGCCAGCCTAGGTTGTAGTGTGAGATTGTATCTCAAGTGTGGTTTTTCCTGCAAGACAGGGTTTCTCTGTGTGACCCAGGCTGTCCTAGAACTCGCTCTACATGTAAGACCAGGCTGGCCTCGAACTCAGAGATCCTTCCCCTGCCTCTAAGTGCTGCTAAGGGGTGTGTGTGTGTGGATGTGTGTGTACACACACACACACTTTTTTTTCAGGCTGGCCTCAAACTCAGATATTTATTTTTTAAGTAGCTGATGTAAAATAATTTTTATTCTGCCTGGAAAATGGCTTAGCTGTTACGAGCACTGGCTGCTCTTCCAAAGGACCCCGTTCTGTCCTCAGCAGTCAGAGTGGCTTACAACTACTGTATAACTCCAGGGGATCCAGCGCCCATTTCTGATCTCTGTGGGCACCAAGTGCACACATGTGGTGCACATAACACACATGCAGCCAAAACTCCTATACATGTAAATATATTTAATTTTTTTTTTAATTCTGAGGGGATTTCATGTAGTTTAAGCCCGTGTAGGTGAGGCCACCCTTGAACTCCTGATCTTCCTGCCTCTGCTCACAAGAGGTGGGATTTTAGGTGTGAGCCACTAAATGTATGTACATGTGTGCACGTAGAGGTCAGAGAACTTCTGAGAGTTGATTCTTTACTCTATCATGTGCGTCCTGGGAACCAAACTCAGGTCCTCAGGCTTGGCAGCAAGCTCCTTTACTACTGAGCCATCCTGCCAGCCCATGCTTGATTTCTTAAAATGAGTTTGTAAGCTGAACATTGGAGGAACATCCTGTAATCCCAGCTCTTCAGAGGCTGAGGCAGGAAGATTGCCTTGAGTGCCAGGTAAAACCCTGGGTACAGGAAGGTTGTAGCCAGGAGTGGTGACATGCACACACATAGTCCCAGTGTCTCAGCTGCCTGGGACACCAAGGCCAGCCTAACAGTGTGAGACTCCACCTGAGAAAAGGGGGAAGGGAATGTGAGCCATCTGCCACAAGTTATTTTGTTGTTTTGTGTGTTTTGGTTTTTAGATTTTGAGGGTGTGGGGGGCCATGCTTGGCTATCAGAATTTTACTAGCCAGTTAAGGTGTTCAGTATCTAGTGACATTTGTGATGTGTGAGAGGGCCCTCTAGTGTCTTCTGATGGCAGGGCAGTCACCGCTGCAGTTCTGGTCTGGCTGAGTAAGCAGACACTCAGAAGTGGAGGTGCTGTGTGCATGGCCTGCCATCGTCTGCCGGGTCAGCTGTGGGCAGGTGTGTCTCTTAGCGGGTCAGTAACCGTCCCATTTCTGCTCTCTCCACGCAGAAGAAGCTGACTACAGTGCCTTTGGCACTGACACCCTCATCAGGAAGAAGAACGTGCTGAGCAACGTGCTGCGTCCCGACAACCACAGGAAGAAGCCTCACATCGTCATCAGCATGCCACAGGACTTCCGGCCCGTGTCATCCATCATCGACGTGGACATCCTCCCAGAGACGCACCGGAGGGTCCGTCTGTACAAGTATGGCACAGAGAAGCCGCTGGGCTTCTACATCCGTGATGGCTCCAGTGTCCGGGTGACACCGCACGGCTTAGAGAAAGTCCCCGGGATCTTCATATCTCGGCTCGTCCCTGGGGGTCTGGCCCAGAGCACAGGCCTGCTAGCTGTCAACGATGAGGTGTTAGAAGTCAACGGTATAGAAGTGTCCGGGAAGAGCCTGGACCAGGTGACTGATATGATGATAGCCAACAGCCGCAACCTCATCATCACCGTGCGCCCTGCTAACCAGAGGAACAACGTGGTGCGCAACAGTCGGACTTCTGGCAGCTCCAGCCAGTCCACTGACAACAGCCTCCTGGGCTTCCCACAGCAGGTGGAGGCCAGCTTTGAGCCCGAGGACCAGGATAGTGACGAGGACGACATCATCATTGAAGACAGTGGCGAGCCACAGCAGATCCCGAAGGCCACCCCCGCCCAGAGCCTGGAGTCTCTGACACAGATCGAGCTCAGCTTTGAGTCAGGACAGAACGGGTTCTCCCCTCCTCAGGACACAAGCCTGGTGCCTGTGCCCGGCAGCCTGGACACAGAGCTGGAAAGCCGGGCTCCGGACCAGAAACTCTTAGAGGAAGATGGGACAATCATAACGTTGTGAACCGCAGGTTGTTTTCTGTTTGAGGGTGTGAGGAACCGTGTAGGTGTGTGCACATGACTGACGCCATGGACCTGCGGGCCATGATGTTCCACAAGTGTGGCTGGGCTTGACTGGGAGTCTGCCGAGGCAGGCTGCCGTGACATGGAGCAGGTGGTGCTGCTGCTCTGACCCTGCCTGAGCCGAGCTGCGGTGGCCGGTGTCCCCCTGCCTGCAGAGCCTGCTCTTTGCCCTCTGTGAAGTCTGATCATCTGTTAGACACTGGGGACCTCGGTTCTTCAATTCCCAGCCTCCATGTTTTCTGACTTTAAAGTGTTCCTCTGTTAACTGTGACAAATTATTTTTTCATGTGCAGTTTTTGTTCTGTCTTCCCATTTTCTAAGACTTTAGCTGGCCATGTCTAGGGGCCTCTCCCCCGGCCCTGGAGCAACACCTGTTGTCCTGACCCTGGAACTTTACAGTTGTGGGGTGCCATAGTCCTTCATCCCAGTCCAGTCACTGGAGATTATTTCAGTGCGTGCTGTGTGCGTGTGTGCGTGCGTGTGCGTGGGGGGGTGATGGAGCATAGTTAGTTGACTCCCACACTCTTCAGTGTACAGACAGTGGGATCATGGGATAAAAAGGTCCCCAGGTTAAGAGACTTACACACAATACAGATGTGCACTTTTTATTCAAAAGACGGAGTTTTCTTCCTGGGGATCTAGGGTGCTGTCCACATTTGGGGAAACCCGTGTCAAGGTCATCACTCGCAGGACTGGTGATTATTTGAGTCTATTTATTCTCTTCCGTGCATCCATTCGGGATGAGGGGACCGCAGTCCTCCATTCCCCGCCTCCCTCCTGTTGCATGCACAGTCAGGGAGACCCACATGTGTGGCTAAGACTTCCCTGGCCCGAGGCCCTGAGGGGGACAGTTATTTATTTCTTAACCTTGTGGTGGCCGAGAGTGTGGATGCCTCGTAGCTGTGTACTGACTCCGAATTGAAGGACTTTTTCCTCGTAGTAAGAGCCGGCAGAAATGAAGTCTTGATTCAATGAAGGCTGCCAGCCTCCATGGCTACTGAGCGAGTTATCTGCAGTCTGTAGGCGCCTGGTGGAGGCCGGGTGCAGTGAGCCTGTGATTGTTGACTTCACAGAGTTCCTCCTTTCACAGGGCACCGCCTGCTAGCAGCGCTCCCCCTCTGACACTGCGCGCCCTGCAGTGGAAGGCAGCCATAGGCACAGAAGGTTCGGTTGCATACGTGACTTAGGGGTGCATGGGCTCAGCATTGTAAGTAAAGATATTTCACATACTACCTCTCTTCTCTCTTTCTCTCTCTTTTTAACAGAGTTTTAACATAGAACCTTTCTCTTGGGGAAGAAATACTTCAGGGCTTGACTTTTGTACAAATTTTAACAGAAAAACACAGATTTCTCTTCTGTCTGAAAACGGAGATGAGAGCTGCTGACGCTGATTTTAATTTAAAGGACATTAGTGTTAGCGATGAGGTCGTACCAATGAAGTCAGTGGTCAGTAGACCTTCTATGAGGCCAGCGAGTCTTGGCTATGGAGGTCCCGTCCCGTCCAGTCGGCTCAGTTCTTGAGGCACCTCAGAACAGGAGCGGAAGTGTCGGCAGCTAAGTGTGCAGGTCTGTTGTCCCGAACGTCGAGCCTCACTGTGAATTCTGTTCTGTCCTATGTCCGCCATGTCAACCAGATGCTGTGCTGTTGTGAACCATGAATTTTCTAATTAAATTTTACATGCTATAACATGATTTTTACATGAATGATACTTTGTTTAAACTATTAAATGTCAGTATTTTACTACAATTTTATTATAAAATGTACGTTATCACTAAATGAACTTTGATTTTAAAAATCAAGTTAGCTTTAGTTACATATTATTTTTTACAAATAAAAACGGACTTGTATAAAGGCTACTTTCTTGTTTGAAATTATATGGAAAGAGGGTGTAAGGACCTTTGCCAAGCATCTTTAGTTACTGCATAGGGAGTGGAACTGAGTCACCGCTGATCCCTTGACCCTTTTCCAAGGCTATGCTGAGCCCCAGGCCTCAGTCCCCACATCCCCCACCTGTCCAGACTGAACTCCAGCTCAGGGCACTCAGCCTCTCAGAGCTGGGATTTACAGGCACAGCCATGTGGCCATTCCCTAGTTGTTTTGGTTTGTTTTTTAGTTTTAGGCCAGGTGCAGTGGCACACCTTTGATGTCTAGCACTCTAGAGGCAGTCGGATCTCTGTGAGTCCCAGGCCAGTCTAGGCTACACAGTGAGGAGGACGTGTTATTAAGATAAGGTATTTTGTGTGTACAAACACAAGTGTATTTGTGTTCGTGTGGGTGTTGGCCCACAGCTCGCTTGTAGAGGTCAGATGACAACTTGTAGGAGTTGGTTCTCTCCCACTGTGTCAGGGAGGGTCTCCTCATGTAGCCTAGGTTAGCCTGAGTCTGCCCCTGCCTGCAGTGTACTGGGTTCTCTGAGACCTATGCCCAGATGTCAAAGGGTGATTGCTTTTCTCTTTGGGATTTTTTGTTATTTGACTTCAGTTTTGGGGGGTTGTTTGTTTTTGTTTTGATTTTTCTCTGAAGGCAATTATTTTAGAAAGTCTTTGGTAACCTCAGGCTAACCTTGAACTCATGAAGCTAGCTTTTCCTGCCTCCACTCCCAGATATTGGCATTACAGGCATGTGCCAGCGGCCTTGCCTCGTGTTTGTGTTCTGGTTTTAGAACTTGGTAGGTGACCAGGCTGGCCTTGAACTCACCTGCCTCTGCTTCCTGAATGCTGGGATTAAAGTCACCTGCCTCCACACACCACCTCTTGTTTTTTTTTTGTTTGTTTGTTTGTTCGGGGTTTTTTTGTTTTGTTTTTTTTTTTGTTTGTTTGTTTTTTTGAGAGCTCACTATGTAGCTCCGGTTAACCTTGAACTTGGCATTGGGGTCAGGTCCTGAGTGTGTGTATCTTTTATTTTGTGGGTCCAGGTGGGTGGGCCACAGCAAGTGCCTAGAGGTCAAAGGACAGCTCTCAAGAAGTCTCGTGCCGGGCGTGGTGGCGCACGCCTTTAATCCCAGCACTTGGGAGGCAGAGGCAGGTGGATTTCTGAGTTCGAGGCCAACCTGGTCTACAAAGTGAGTTCCAGGACAGCCAGGGCTATACAGAGAAACCCTGTCTCGAAAAACCAAAAAAAAAAAAAAAGAAGAAGTCTCCTCTGTCCACCTGGGTTCTGGGAATCCACAGTCTAAACAGCAAGCACTTTTAGCACCAAGCCATCTTGCTAGAGGCTGGTATGAATATACCAGCTTCTGTGGGTGCATTTCTACACTTGGTGATTATGTTCCCTGGCCTGGGACTGAATCATACCGTGTGAGCAGAGTGATTGTCACGGGCCTGCACCAGGAGGCTCTAGGAGGTTTGGACCAGTGAGATTTCCTGGCCTGTGGAACTGCTGGACAGCTGAGTCTTGCTGAGAAACAGGCAGAGGGACCCTGTCTCAAAAAAGGAAAAAAAAAAAAAATGTAGACAGTGGGGCTGGTGAGATGGCTCAGCGGGTAAGAGCACCCGACTGCTCTTCCGAAGGTGATAAGTTCAAATCCCAGCATCCACATGGTGGCTCACAACCATCCGTAACGAGATCTGGCGCCCTCTTCTGGAGTGTCTGAAGACAGCTACAGTGTACTTACATATAATAAATAAAATAAATCTTTTAAAAAAAAAAATGTAGACAGTTCACCCAAGAAAGGACTTCTGCCACTGTGTTACTAATTTAAAACAATAATGGTTGCCAGACCTGGTAGCACAGGCCTGTCATCTGGGAACACTGAGGCAGGAGGATTGCAAGTTCAAGGCCAGTCTGGACAACTTCTGTTCCATGATGAAAGTAAACAGAGCTGGGATGTCATTGGTGAGAAGCTAGCCTAATATGCATGAGCTTATAGGTTTGGCCCTCAGAACCAAAAAGAGGGCCCTGAGGGCTCATTCAGTAAGGAGCTTGTCATACAAGCACGAGGACTTGAGTTAGAGCCAGGTGCTGTACAGCCCAGTAACTTCAATGCGATCAGTAAGTAGCGAACCTTGTCTCAGAGAAATAAGATGGAGGGCCAGCAAGATGGTGTGGTGAGTAGAGGTGCTTGCTGCCAAATCTTAACAATATGGGTTCAGTCCCCAGAACCCACATAATGGAGAGAACCAACTCCTTCAAGTTGTCCTTTAACCACAAACACAAGTGCTTTTCTTGGTTGGTTGTTGGTTGGTTGGTTTTGGTTTTTCAAGACAGGGTTTTTCTGTGGCACCTTGGCTAACCTGGAACTTGTTCTGTGCTAGAATTAAAGGTGTGCACCACCACACCCAGCATGAATTCTTTTTTTGTTTTTTTTTTTGTTTTTGTTTTTTGAGACAGGGTTTCTCTGTATAGTCCTGGCTGTCCTGGAACTCACTTTGTAGACCAGGCTGGCCTCGAACTCAGAAATCCACCTGCCTCTGCCTCCCAAATGCTGGGATTAAAGGCGTGTGCTACCACGCCCGGCTCCAGCAAGAATTCTTAGCAATAAATAAGGTACAGAGTAATTGAGAAGATACTCAATGTTAACCTCTGACCTCTACATATAAGTTTGCATATGTACATGCACACTGTCATACACATAAACATGGATGCCACAGACATGCACACAATCATTACTGACTGGTGACGACAACCTAGGCAGGGCCCCTCCCTGCTTCCTCCTTTGTACTCAATTAGCCTTTCTCTCAGGCAGATTTTCTCCTTGTGGAGAAGGTGGCCTACAGAGACCCATCCCATTCCATTACTTAGTGTCTCTGACCCACCCCCTGCCTGAACCAAGCTAGCCCAGTGACGTCACTGCCCTGGCCTGAAACACAAGGCTAACCTTGGGGAGGTGTACTGGCCTCTCGGGAAGAAGCTTCAAGTACAGATACCCTGTCTCAATACAACAAAAATAAGCAATGTACCAGATACGGACTGGAGAGATGGCTCAGTGGTTAAGAACACTGTCTGCTAGAAGACCCAGGTTCAGTTCCCAGCACCCATGTATGACGGCTCAGAACAGCCTGTAACCCCAGCTGTAGGGAATCCAGCATCCCCCCTTCTAGCTTCTGTGGGTACCCATGCACGTGACATTCATTTATGGTCACAAATCTCATGTGTGAGATAGACAAATAACCCTTTGCAGTGGGTGGGAATATACAGTGCTAAATTTTGCAGTGGGTGGAAATGTACAGTGCTAAATCTTGCTGGTTCTATTGTCCTGGGTCTGGAGTGGGACAGGGCTGAGAGGACTGACAAATGGGGGCCCTGAACCCCTGAAACAGAGGCTTCTGGGTAGCACTGCCTGGTCTGAAGCGTACAGTGTAGATCAGGCTGGTTCTATCACGAGTGCTGGAACTGTAGGTTGGTTTAGTTTTAGGACAGGGTCCCCTGTAACCTAGCCTGGCCTCAGACTCACTAAATACCCTAAGATCCCTTTGAACTCCTAATCCTCCTGCCTCTCTGCTTCTCAAGTGCTGGGAACTATAAAACGTGAGCCACCCACCTGGCTTTTTTCCTTCCTAGCCCCCGGGGATTGAACTCAGCAACTTGAGCGGGCGAGGCGACTCTAAAGCTCTGACTGGTGGTCTCAGCTCTATATGGTTTCTAGCTATAATAAGCCTTCAGGAGTTGTGTCTTCTACACTTGTCAGCTTCTATGCTCCATCAAGGGGGGGGGGGGGGACCCGTCATTGGCTGGCTCTGTAGACAAGGCTAGCTCTTAGAATGACCAACGTTCTCACCGTAGCAACTCAGATGGGTCTGGAACAGTCCTGGCCTGCATATCAGGAAGGTGAAGGAATGTGGCCCTTCAGAAACAGTTCTGATGGCTCCGCCAAGTCCTCACAGCAGGGCAGGAATCGCCGAAGGCATGCAGTGAGCCCCGTGGAACCTCAGGCTGCGTGACTGTGCTGTGTCCTCTGCTAGGAGACAAGCCACCATCTGACCCAGGACAACCCACCGATGCCTATCAGCACAGCCTCCTCTGTCCAGATTCCCAGGATGCTCAGGGGCGTGAGACCCGAGGAGGCTGCTCTCAGCTCAGGCATGCAGCCTGTACTAAGTTCTAGTCTATAACTTGTTCCCAGGCTACCTGGCCAGGAGGGACAGAGATCCAAGTGAAGCTATTTCTAGCCCTCAGCTGTTTGTCACAGGTATGTGCCCTAACGGACTGCCCAAGTGTGTGTTTAGTGACTCAGAAACTAAATCATTAACTCCGCAGAGAGCTGGAGAGTTGCAGAGCGCCCGCCTTCCAGGGATGCCAGGACAATACTGAATGAGGGTAACAGTGCCAGGCGGGCTTCTCGGAGAGATGTAAGCAACCTTCACCGCGATTGGAACCAGAGAGCAGCTATAATAACTCATCAGTCCACACAGGGAACCGGACAAAGGATGATTATTCCTCTGGGTGAATCATGGGGGGAAACTGGTTTCAAAACACACAGGGGGGGGCTGGGAGGTGGCTCAGCAGGTAAAGGCACTTGCCAGCAAGCCTGATGACCTGTGTCGGATCCCCCAGGATCCACAGAATGAAAGGAGAGAATGGACTCCTGAAAATTGTCCTCTGACCTGCAGATACAGACCAGATGGCACACACATACCAACATACACATATGTAAACAGATAAAAAAAATTAAGAAAAATAAAAATCACATGGGGTCTGGGGTGTGGCTCTGTTGGTAGAGCTTGCCTTGCGCCGCACCCCATTCCCCCCTCCCCCCACGGTTCTGGGTCCCATCCCCAGCATAGAATAACCCAGCGCTTTGTTACATGCCCACCTGCATGGCCAGCCGCCTGCATGGCCAGCGCTCTGGAAGTGAAGGCCAAAGGGTCATGGGCTCAAAGGTCACCCTCAGCTACATAGCAAATTTGAGGCCAGCTTGAGCTATGAGAGACCTTATCAGTAAACAAAGTAGCAAATACACTTAGTCAAGAACTTGTGTCCACACCTATAATCCTGGTGCCTAGGAAGCTGAGGCAGGAGGATTGAGAAGTAGATGTCACATGTAGTGCACTACATAAGGAGCACTTGTCTCCAAACCACATACATACTTTTCTTTAAAAAAAAAAAAAAAAAAGATTTATTTATTATTATACATAAGTACACTGTAGCTGTCTTCAGGCACACCAGAAGAGGGCGTCAGATCTCATTACAGATGGTTGTGGTTGCTAGGATTTGAACTCAGGACCTCTGGAAGAGCAGTCGGTGCTCTTAACCACTAAGCCATCTCTCCAGCCCCATACTTTTCTTTATTCATTTATTTCTGCGCTCTCTCGCTCTCTCTATCTCTCTCTCTCTCTCTCCTTTTTTTTTTTTTTTTTTTTTTTCAAGACAGGGTTTCTCTTTAGCCCTGGCTGTCCTGGAACTCACTTTGTAGACCAGGCTGGCCTCGAACTCAGAAATCCGCCTGCCTCTGCTTCCCGAGTGCTGGGATTAAAGGTGTGCGCCACCACGCCCGGCTTCCTTTTTTTTTTTTTTAATTGGGGAAGGAAGCCTCCTGGTCTTAAAGCCCTCCCACCACCAGCCCGCCATCCTTCCGTCTTTAAGTGGGCTCTGGGTTGAACTCAGTCCGTAGAGCCATCTCTACACTATACCTGCTCTCACAAGGAGATTGTATTTCATTGTCTTTTATTTATTTGGGAGTGTGTGTGTTTTTGCCACTGTACTACTCGTGTGGACAGTGCAGATCAGAGGACAATTTGTGAGGGTCTATTCTCTCTTCCATTATGTAGATCCGGGAGATGGAACTTGGGTGACAAGGCTTGGCAGAAATGCATGTAACCACTAAGCCAGCCCAATTTTCTGATCAGTATATTTTGAATTGGGTGTGAGCGTGCACACACACACACACACACACACACACACACACACTCCACTTGAATGTGAAGTCAAGCTTCCTGAACAGCATACACTGTCGATGACAGGCAGCGCTCTCCCCAATGTGGTCCCAGCTCCTGTGGGAAGGCCGCAGGAAAGCCTGTGTAACTCTGCTGCATCCCCGAAGCCCGTTCCCTGGGAGCTGGCCTCGGTGCCCTCCTCCCCAGGAGGCCTTGGCTTGTGTTCCCAGTGCCCGTGCCCAGTGGGGCTGGCGTGTGCCTCCAACAGCCGGGCACTCAGAGCCAAGGGAGCCGGAGAAAATCCGTGGTAAAGGGAGACGCGCCAGCAGCAGCCGAGCTGGGCAGCAGGCCAGGCGGCCAGGCGCCTCGGCCTCCACTCGTCAAGTGCAGACATCCATCTAGGCTGCCCACTTGCTGTGGGGCTCCCAGGGGAACTCAGACCCCTTAGAAGCCCCGTGTACCGTCTTGAAACCAGTGGGTCGAACCGAGGAGGAACGTGGTCTTGATCCGGAAGCCTGAGCGGTCGGAAGCGACGTTGAGGGCGCTGTGCCAGCCCTCCCTCACCCGACTGAAGGCAAAGGTCACCCTGCGGGCTTTCAGAGCCACCAGTGTGCCTCTGTACCGGTGTCTTTGGGATCTTGGTGCCTATTCCAGAGCCCAGGAAGATGACTAGACTGATTCGGCTTCCGACCACAACATTTTATTTATTTATTTTTTCATTCCTCATTTAGCTGTGCTAAGACAAACCATGCTTAAGAGTGGATGAAATATTTAACAGCGGCAATGCATAATTCATGGTCCGGCTGATGCGCCTTTCCGGCCCTCAGCCTAGCCCTCATTAGGACTTCTTAGACACCCGGCCAACAGCCTGTGTCCTTGACATCCGCCGGCTTGACTTTGCTGCCCAATGCTAACTGTATGTTTTTCTTGTTGACAGGTAGATACGATCATGACCCCTTGGTTTCTTTCTCCATGCCTGGCACATAACGGAGGGCTTCACATGTTAGGAAAGAAATTGCTGTCCTGCCGCTGAGCCCTGTGTCACAGAGGAGGGGCCACCAGTGTTTTATCCAAAGCATAGTATGTGTCCACGTCACAGCCAAAGCAAAAACTATAGACCCTGTATGGCTCTTGGGTATATGTGAGCTAGAAGGAAAGAAAGAAAGAAAGAAAGAAAGAAAGAAAGAAAGAAAGAAAGAAAGAAAGAAAGAAAGAAAGAAAGAAAGAAAGGGAAGGAGAGGGGTGAAATGGCTCAGCGGGTAAGAGCACCCGACTGCTCTTCCAAAGGTGATAAGTTCAAATCCCAGCAACCACATGGTGGCTCACAACCATCTGTAACGAGATCTGGCTCCCTCTTCTGGAGTATCTGAGGACAGCTACAGTGTACTTACATATAATAAAATAAAATAAATCTTTAAAAAAAAAAAAAAAAAAAAAAAAAGAAAGGGAAGGAGAGGGAGGGAGGGAGGAAGGAAGGAAGGAAGGAAGAAGGGAGGGAGGTAGGAAGGAAGGAAGGAAGGAAGGAAAGAAGGAAAGAAAGAAGGAAAGAAGGAAGGGAAGGAAGGAATTGGGGTCGAGTGTGGTGAGCCTGTGGGTAAAGACGCTTGCAGCCAAGCCTGATGCCCTGCGTTGAATCCCTAGGAGCAATGTGGCAGAAGGAAAATGGACTCCCTCAAGTTGATCCCTGACCTCCACAAGGGCACCATGGCATGTGTGCACCCACATACACACATAAGTCATAAAAGAAGTGTTAAAAAAAATTAAACACGGGGCTGGAGAGATGGCTCAATGGTTAAGAGCACCAACGGCTCTTCTGAAGGTTCTGAGTTCAAATCCCAGAAACCACATGGTGGCTCACAGCCATCTGTAATGAGATATGACGCGCTCTTCTGGTGCATCTGAAGACAGCTACAGTCTACTTACATATAATAATAAATAAATCTAAAAAAAATTACAGCACTTGGGAGGCAGAGGCAGGCAGATTTCTGAGTTCGAGGCCAGCCTGGTCTACAAAGTGAGTTCCAGGACAGCCAGAGCAATACAGAGAAACCCTGTCTCGAAAAACCAAAAATAAATAAATAAATAAATAAATAAACACTTGTATTTAGTTTTGAGTAGTTTGAGACAGGGTCTTATGTGTCCCAGGCTGGCCTAAATCTCAATCCATAGCAGAGGATGACTTTGACCTTCTGATACACATACACACACAGACACACAGACACAGACACACACACACACACACACACACACACCTGTGCAGCACAAACCACCATCTCCGATCTGTGCTGTGCTGGATGAGGGACCCAGGGTTTATGTGAGGGGAGGTGAGAGGAGGCACCTGCTCTTCCTACCGGGCATGTCCCCTAGCCTCGTCCTGAACTGGGTTACTGTGTATGAGCATTTGACTGGGGAAAAGAGATCAGCCAAGGGTGGTGGCTCACACCTGTGTTACCAGCACTTGGGAGGTGGAGGCAGGACGATCAGAAGTTCAGGGTGAGCCTCAGTTCCATAGCAAGTACTAGGCCAGTCTGGGCTACAAGAGATACTATCAGGAAGGAAGGAAGGAAGGAAGGAAGGAAGGAAGGAGGGAGGGAAAAAGGAAGGAAGAAGAAAAGAAGGAAGGATGATGGAAGAAAGGAGGGAGGGAGGGAGGAAGGAGGGAGGGAGAGAGTGGAGAACAAGGGAGGGAGAAGTTTCCCCTTTTCTTTCCAAAACCAGCATCTGGTTCCACCTCGTCCTCTGGGAATTCTCCCGGGGAGACACTGGACAAGCGTAGAAAGGGGGTGTTCACTGCAGCCCAGCGCTGCTGGGTCAACAGGTAACCAGAAAGAACAGCAAGCTTTCACAGAAGGACAGCTGGTCTGCCCGGTGTGATGGGAGAAGCAGCCACAGGTTTTCAGGGTGCACAGCCTCTAAGAAAAGCAAGCTACCCACAATTCTCCATGCTGTGCTCCTGATGTCAATCGTGAACAATGCAGATGCATGCTGGGGTCTGGAGCATTTGCCTCTGTTTGGGTTGTAGGGTCCATTTGGTTTGTCTCAGGAAAAGGGTCTCACTGCATAGCACAGGTTAGCCACCAACTTATAATCATTCTTCTGCCTCAGCCTCCCTGGGGATAGAATTACAAAGTGAACCAAAGGCTGGGGTCGCATGGACATCTGTGCACTGTGACTTTTTTTTTTAACAATTTTTTTTCCCTCGTTCCAGTCAACACTGCTCCCTCAGGCCGGCCCCGCTCGTTCCGGCTGGCCCGCTAGCTCCAGCTATCCCTGTTCCTCACTCCCGCCAGCCCCCCCCCCCCCGACTCCACTCGCCCCCCCCCTAGCTCCGGTCGGCCCCGCTCGCTTTGGTCAGTTCCACTTGCTCTCTCCAGTCCAAGGATTCGTTTATTATTATTATTCATAAGTACGCTGTAACTGACTTCAGATGCACCAGAGGAGGGCGTCAGATCTCATTACGGGTGGGTGGTTGTAAGCCACCATGTGGTTGCTGGGATTTGAACTCATCACCTTCGGAAGAGCAGTTGGGTGCTCTTACTCGCTGAGCCATCTCACCAGCCCCTTTTTTACAATTTTTATGTATTTTATTGTGGGCATATGCATGCACGTGGTGGATGTGGTGGATGAGCGGCTGTCTTAGTCAGGATTCTATAGCTGTGAAGAGATACCGTGACCAAGGTGGCAGCCAAAGAGACGTGGGGCCTGGCTTGAGCTTTTGAAACTTCAAAGCCCACCCCC
>LR749583.1:1556566-1589450 GCA_902729485.2 Mus minutoides
CATGGGGGATCTCTGTGAAAAGTCTACAGAGTCAGTTCCAGAATGGCCATAAAGAAGAAGGAGGAGGAGGAGCAGAAGGAAGAGGAGGAGGGAGAGGAGGAGGAGGGAGATGAGGAGGAGGGAGAGGAGGAGGAGGAAAAGGAGGAGGAAGGAGAGGAGGGAGAGGAGGAGGGAAAGGAGAAGGAGGGAGAAGAGGAGGGAGAGGAGGAGGAGGAGTATGTATTTTAGGTGTGCACATCATGCCACAGCACTAGAGTAGAGGTCAGAGGTCAGCTTGCAGGGACCAGTTCTCTTGAACTGTGGGTAAGCAGTTCGAGTCCTCAGAGTTACCCGGTGCGGTCTCATCAGCCTTTATCTCTCTGGTCTTCCTGGGGCCTCACTGAGCTCAACAGAGGAGAGCTATTCATGTTTTGTTCAGAAAAACTTTCCATGTGGTATGGGCATGTGCCAGCTCACCCTGTGGCTGGCACCGGGTGGGCACGTGCGATAGCCATCCAGGGCCTGACTCTGTGAATTTGCCTGGAGAGAAACAAATAAATTCCTGTTCACTCCAGACAGGGCACCATCGGCCAGCCAGAGCCGCCATTCTGCCCACGTCCAGCTGAGCCAATGAGTTTACTGGGGTTTCAAGTAGGCACCTAAGTGACCCCCAAACCAGCTGCTGAGTCACTAAAATGCCTGAGCCTGGTATGAGAGATACTTTTCTGTTGCTGTGATAAAACACCCATGACCAAAGCCGTGGTTTGCCTTTCTTCCAGAGGGTGGGTCACAGTGGCCACAGGAGGCCAGAGCTTAGAGATCCAGTCTCAACTGCACACAGGAAACAGGAAGAGCAAACTGGAAGCGGGTGAGACTGTACCTCTCAAAATCCACACCAACCGATAAACTTCCTTCAGCAGAGCTGTGCCTCCTAAAGGTCCCGTGGCTCCCACCACAGCGCCACCAACTGGAGAACAAGTGTTTGTGAGCCTGTGGGGGAGGGGACAATTCAACCACCACGCCCATGGGTGATGTTGTCCCTCCTCCCTATGAGTGAGAGCTCTGGGATTAAATGTGTGGTGCGCCACAATTCCTAGCTTCTACACACTCTTTTTCTCTTTTCTCTTTTCTTTTTCTTTTTCTTTTTTTCTTTGGATTAAAATTTATTGGAGCTCAGACAGAGTAAAAACAGTAAAGTCATATAAAACTAACCACTGCATTGTTCAGGGATGGATTCACACATGATGAAGACAGGAATAGCTACCAAAATCCAGGACCCCAACCAAAGTAGAGACCTCCGAGTCTCTGAGTTTACTGAATTTCGCCGTTCATATAACATAGTATACATGTTGACCGGTGTTGTTTGATCAAGTGTCGTAAAAGATTCTCGAAAAAGTCATCGAGACTGAAGATGTCCGTCCTCAGTCGAGACCAGTGGCAACGAGAGGTCAAGTGGGAATCGTTCACAACAATAGAGGAGACAGCTCTCATCTTGCATCCTAACAACCCTGTCTGTTGGTCTCACACATGGTCCTGGGGAAGATGGAGACCAGTTCTGGACCATTGTTTCCACAGATGGCTTGCCCCTAAGAATAGACTGGTCAATGGGAACAAGAGACTTCTGGTATCCCTAACCTCAGTTGCCTGGAGCTCAACACAGAGGAGCTCTTCTTAATTTTTAACATGTCAGAATGGCTGCCCACAGTTGCTTTGCCTAGTGACCCAGTCAGTGGCCATGCAGAACAGAGCCAGCAGAGACAAGGCTGTTGGGGGCTTGCCCAGAGCCTTAGGGTAAGTCTGGGCTTATACAGAGCATCTGGAGCCTGACTGCGCTTAACATATTCCAAGTTTTTCCCATGGTCTTTTCTGCTCCTTAACAGTCAGGGTGGCTTTGCCTCTAATGCCTCAGTGCCCAGTGCAGAGTTCAACCAAGAATACAAGGACATGTCCAGAGAATGAGGCATGGCTAAGTCCCTTGGGTTTGACTATGACATACCTTTGAGGTCTTTTGTTCCTGGTACATCCTTTAGCTGTCCCTCAGCCCCTCAGGTCCTGTGTTGTGGAGGCTTGTGAGCTGACTCTGGAGAACTTGTCAGGGGCCACTGCACCTAGCTAGGCTGAACATGGTCGCTTAAGCCTAAGATGGCATCACCTTCCTATAGTCGGTACTTGGCACAGGACTGGACCTAAGTCTATAGAATATCTTTAGAAGGTGCCAGGTCTTGAGGAAGAAACCCACTTTGCAGGGCAGACATGATACCTGGGATCTGACTCTGCCACTGGCTTGGCATGACCAAGTTCCTTATTACTTCCTTTTCTTTTTTCTTTTTTTTTTCTCCCTTCTTTTCAATTTAATCTTCGAGCCCCCATGGGGTTCTTTATATTAGCTTCATGCTCCATAAAATTGCCAAGTTTATACAGAAGTTCTAGATGACCAGGATAGCTACTGCCCCTCAAAACCAGAAAGCTGGGCAGGAGAGGCAACCTGAAGCCAGCTGGGTGGTTTTTTTCCCCTTTAACTCCAAAACTTTCCAGGCAAGTACAGGAAGGCTGCTAGTCGGCCTAGGCTACATATTATAACCTGTATCAAAGGTGCTTGCTGCCAAGGCTGACAGCCTGAGTTCAATCCCAGGGACCTACACTAAAGACTCTAAGTTGTCTCTGACCTCGGCACATGTGTATATAATGACAATCTGCCACCTAAAGTTACTAAGGGGGTTTGTTCTCAACCCTCCTATTCCCCAGGCCATCTAAATGGCCTATACACTTTTATTTGGGATATCCAAAGCCAAGGTATAGGAAGGAGATCAAGTGGAGGGGAAAGAATGGGAAGTGGCCGAGGGCAACAGTTCCAAGATGGCCAACCTTGAAGATGCAGGCATGTCCGCTGGCTGTGGAGCAGTCTCCCCACGGGTTGTGCTGTCAGCGATACAATGTCTTGCAACAATTCATGGAGGTTGGGGAGAGATTTGCTGCCTGCCTCTCTCCTATCTCCCATGCATATTAGTCTCCTCACAAGGCTTGGTTTGGGTGGCCCCATGAAATGCCAGATGCCACGTCTTGAAGTTGGCATTCTGTCCCAAGAGCGGAGAGAAGAGACAAACTCTGGGCATACAGTGAAGGCCAGAGAGAATCTGATGTTAAATGTCCAGAACGTTCCAGCACTAAGATGTAAAAAGCATAGAGTTCAAAGACCTTTCCCATGGTCTGGCCATGGAAACTGGAAGACCCAGGGAGAGAACATGGAGTTTGTGCAACAGTCATGAGAGAGTCACACTTGGAGTTGACAGGAGATAAAAAGCTTTCTAGTGGGCCGGGCGTGGTGGCGCATGCCTTTAATCCCAGCACTCGGGAGGCAGAGGCAGGCGGATTTCTGAGTTCGAGGCCAGCCTGGTCTACAAAGTGAGTTCCAGGACAGCCAGGGCTATACAGAGAAACCCTGTCTCGAAAAACCAAAAAAAAAAAAAAAAAAAAAAAAGCTTTCTAGTAAAATCCTATCTCTGGCTCTGCCTTCTCAGCTGGTAGAAGTCAGTAATCTCTGAGAGGAGAGGGTACCAGATTTTGAGAAACACATGGTGACATCCAGAGCTTCTTGTGGGCTTCCCCACCACTTCCTGTCTCCATCTGAACCTTCACCTTCGCAGAGATGATCTGATCTTGGGCAACTGAATCTTGGTTAGAGACTACAGGAAAGAGCCGAAGCTCCTGACCAGGAGCAAGAGTCTGTCTCATCTGTCTGTCCGTTGTTGGCTTGGGGTTGCAGGAAGTCTTACTTGGGCAGATGAGTTCTTTTGTGCTGCCTGAGATGGTCAGATCGCATGACCTCTCCACTGCACTCGTCGCACTTGTGTGGTCGGAATCTGGTATGGATCCCTTTGTGTCGTCCAAGCTCATCAGAGCGGAAGAACTTCCATATACAGCCATTCCAGTCACATGCATAGGGCTTCTCACATGTGTGTTTGCCTTGGTGACTCACGAGGTGAGAGCGCTTGGTATAAGCTTTTCCACAGTTGTTATATGTGCAGACGTAAGGTCTTGAAACTGGGGGCTGTCTCCTGGTTGCCCCTCTTGAAGTGCTGGGGCTCTCTGCCCCCTGTGGAGCAGGTGTGGGCTGCTCACGAACGAAAGGTTCTTCCTGGACATTTGACTCGGTCACAAGTGAATCTTGGGAGTCTAAAGATAGCAATTGCTGGAACCGAGCTGGGCGCATCTCAGGATTGCAGGGATTTAGGGAGTGCGACATCTGATCCATAAACAGAGCCACAGCACGGGTCCCAGCGGAAGCCATGCCTGGGACCAACAATATTCCATGTTTTAAAGAGCCCGTGGTGGCAGGTACTGTTGGAGGTACAGAATAAGGCATTGTTAGGGCACTGCTGTGGGCCATCACTGAAACTCCACGGGGACTTGGCAGGCCACCGTGAGACATCAGATTATCACTGAAGGAAATGGTCACTCCCAGAGTATCTGAACTTGCGACTGGCATCACGTGGGACCCCCTCCCAATCGATCTCTGACAATAATTCTGGGAAGGTATAGGAGCCAGCTGGAAGAGGCACCTCACAGCATGCTCAGGCAGCAACCTAATGAGCTGTGAGTCCCATTCTCTCCCATTACATCTGAACTCCTCAGCTGATGCCATATAGGACCTCATCATCTTTGGTAAGTATTGAGTGGCTGGTGGCTGATGAAATCTGCTGTTTCCAGAAGACGGGGGCACACTCGACACTGGACACTGGCACCAACATCTCATTATCCATGGGAGGGTGGTGCATAGCCTGCTTCTTATTGTCCTGCTCCATGCCAGCTGAGACCCAAGATGAGAAAAAAACCAGGAGGCTGCCTGGCCCTTACACCGTCACAGGCGTGAGTCCCAACACCACTGTGCCATAATCCCCTCTTTTTCTTTTTTTAAGTTTTTTTTTTTTTTTTTTGGTTTTTCGAGACAGGGTTTCTCTGTGTAGCCCTGGCTGTCCTGGAACTCACTTGGTAGACCAGGCTGGCCTCGAACTCAGAAATCTGCCTGCCTCCCCCCCCCCCCCCCCCCCCAGTGCTGGGATTAAAGGCATGTGCCACCACACCTGGCTTATTTATTTATTTTATGTGAGTACACTGTAGCTGTCTTCAGACACAGCAGAAGAGGACACCATATGGTTGCTGGAATTTGAACTCAGGACCTCTGGAAGAGCATCAGTGCTCTTAACCGCTGAACCCTCTCTCCAGCCCCCTTCTACACACTCTTAAGAGCACAAGCTAGAGGGGTGGAATTCCATCCAGTTGGAGTTGGAATTGCAGGTTGAGAGCTAGCAACTCTTCCTAGATCTTTCCGAGACCTGTGGAGAGCTGCAGCTGCTCTGATGAAGATGGCAGGGGCTGCTAGGCATGATGGGACTTCATTCCTGGGGTCAGACTCTTCCAGGTTGGGTCCTGGTCTCTCACTGATTAGTTATGAAGATGACCACAATGCTCAACCTCTCTAGGCCTCAGTTTCCACCTCCGTTCAATGGGGACATGGCAGGGCTGACATTCACACTGGTGTGATGGGAACCCAGCAATCTGGGAATATTGCCCAGCACACCGGTGACACACACTTGGGCCACCAGCGCGATGACACTTGCAGAGCCTAGAAGTGCCACAGCTGAACGAGCCCAGAACCTGGCACAAGGAACTATCTCCAGCATCTTCCAAAACTCAAAGCTAAGGCCACACATCCCACAGCAACTAACTCACAGTGTCAGGATTCCACCCAGACAAGGTCTATAGCCAACAATTCCAGGGAATTACATGACGGAAGGAGAGAACGGACCCCCCCACCAATGTCCTGATTTTCACGTGTGCGTGTACATACACCCACCCTCCCCTCCCCCAACAATAAACAAGTAAATCCAATGAAAGTTTAAAAACACATTAAAAAAAGTTTCCACTATGTTCACGATTTGTGTGTTTCTCCTTTCTTTGAAATAAGATCGTATACGTATGAAGGCCTCGAACTTGATAGTACGCTAGAACGTTCTTGAATCCCGATTCTCCTGCCTCTGCCTAAACCGGGGCATTACTGTCCTCACCACCGTAGGGTTTAGACATGGATGCTGAAGTCTGAGCTGAGAGAACCTTGAAAGGCAGATCGACCATTGTGTGCCTAGAGGTGAAGCCCGAAGATGCGGGAGTGGAAGGGCGTGACATGGGCCCCAGCACAGGGCTCCTGGGAGTCTCCACGCTGGGCAGAGGCTGGGCAGGCACCCCCCACTTATCGCCACCCCACCCCCACTCCCATCCCCAGGCCTTGCTGGGGCCCCGCCCCCACCTACAGAGATCTCTAAAACCGGCTGTAGTTCTAAGACAGCTTGGGCGCCAGAGGGAGCTCCAAGGGACTGGCCTGGCTTCTTCCCTCAGCTGGTTCAAACTGGTTTGGGCAGGGTGCGGCCTCTGCAGGCTGCATTCCAGGCCTCTGGCTAGCAGCGCATTCCAGGCCTTTCCAGGACCACTGGGGGTAGAGCCTGGGGACCATAGCCATGAGTCCTCTGAGAGGGTAGACCCTGTGGGAATTCAGCTCTTTGTTTAAAATCTTCCCTGCAGCCTTGGGCAGGGTCCTTGGCGTAGGGCCTTCACCAGGTGAAGCCCTGAGTCGGGGTGTATTATAACCAATTAGTGACTGACTTGGTGGAAAGGGCAGGACAGCTCCCCATTTCTCCAGGGTCTCTAGTTCAAAAAGTGGGGTGGGACACCGGATTCTAGAAACACAGTGATTTTTGGCTTCCCCAACTCTACCCAGGGTGTGGCAACTTCTCCAGAAATTGACAATTTCTCTAAGCCACTCACATTTTAAACTTCCAGGCTAGTGTTTTGAGAAAGGGGCTCACCTAGCCCAGGCTAGCTTCAAACATACAGGTAGCAGAGAATCACCTCAAACCTTGATCCTCCTGCCTCTCTCTCCCAAAAGTACTCTAAAGGTTGGTTATAACTAACTTCAAAGAAACTGGCCTTCCAGATATTCGAACCTTTAGTGCATTCTCCCCAACTTCCTCTCTCACCCCAAAATTACCACCTTGCTGAATGAAGCTTCCATCCAGTTCCCGCCCTTACTAAGCGTCATGGCCAGGCCGAAGCTGGACCAAAGCATATAGGCAGTGGTGACCATGGGATGCCCTGCCAAGCCTCAGCCCCCGCTCATGTCCCCTAGCCTTTCTTCTGGCTGCCCACCCAGTGGCTTGTGCCACTCAGTGCTGCTGGCCAACCAAGAACAACCTGGGCTCTTCCAGCTGTTCCCAGCCCTGGCAGTCTTGCTAGTGGGCAGGCGGGTGACTCATGAAAGAACTCAAAACTAGACATGTCATAGCTATGATGGATGGATGGATGATGGATGGATGGATGGATGGATGGATGGATGGATGGACGGCCATGTGTGGCCTCAGTGGATTCCCTTTCTAAGTGCCTGGTACCCAAGGTTCTGCCAAGAATTTCCCAGAAGAGGCTGGGCAGAGAGCTGGAGAGTCTGGATGGATGTGGAAAATCAGCCACACGTCCGGAAGTGGGGAGCCAGCAGCCCCAGGGCACGCAAAAGCCAGATGCAGTAAGTTTAGACTTCTCTGGAGGGTTGTCACATAGATGAACTCACACATACTGTGGGGGAAGGGTCAGGGGTGTGGATATTTATTTCCAACCCTAAGACCAGCCCATTTAAAAATAAATGTAATATTTTAAAAGACATCAGCTGGAAATTCAAAACTCAGCTATGGTCTGGTCCTCTCCCCTCTGAGCTTTCCCTTTTGTATTGGAAGGAGGTCCTCCTCCTTGGCCCAGGCACAGCAGAATTTGGGTGAGCCTCCCAGCCTGGGTGGGTCAAATTTATCACCTATTCATTCATATTCATTCTCTCTCTCTCTCTCTCTCTCTTTCTCTCTCTCTCTCTCTTTCTCTCTCTCCCTCTCCCCACACCTCCCCTCCATCTTTCTTTTTGGGAGCCACTAAGTCTAGCCCACTCACTTCAGCAGAGTCCCAGAATCCCATCCTTGCCCCACCCTGCTCGTCCCCACAGCTTTTCCAAATATGTTATGTTTCTATGTGTGTTACATTTACTAATTAGTGCGTGCGTACATGTGTGTAGGCCACATGTGCCAGCACAGGTGTGTAGAACTCAGAGGACAACCCCAAGGAATCGGTGTCCACTCAAGGGTCATGGGGGTCTAATTCAGGTCCTCAGGCTGGCCTGCACACCTTTCCTCTCTGAGCCATTTTATTTTGTAGGATGGGGTTGGAGCTTATTTTAAAAGCCGGGAGGACACACACACACACACTAAACAAATAACTGCATAATAAATAAATAAAATCTGACTTGGAGAGGAAGAGATGAACTACCTACCCCTCCTCGAGGCTTTCCTAATTTCAAGAACTCTCAATTAGGTCTTTGTATGTGTGTTGGGGGACCGATGGGGTGGGGGGAGATGGGCAGACCTGGAGGGGAGAGCTTTTGATACAAGGTCTCGTGTAGCCCAGGCTGGTGTCAAACCTAACCTTCTATGTAACCAAGGATAATGACTCTTGATCCAACGGCTTCTCTCTGGCACAGCACCTGGTCTGATTAAAAACCTCCCTGTGGGTTTTTAACATGCAGCCAGAGCTGGTTTACAACCGCTCTCCTTGGCTGTTGATGCAACCGGAGAGCACAACACCGAGCTTCCCGTGTTGCTGTCGCTGCAGAGCGCGCCGCTGCCACTGGGCAGCGCTGCGCGCTCGGTCAGCGTCCAGTCCTGCGACCGCACCTGCTCCGCCTCCGCCAGGCCGACCTCCGGGTTACAGCAGCGGGTCAGGGCAGGACATCCTCCTGGACGCCGATCAGCTTGAGCCGGTGAGCAGTGGGGCACGCGAGTTCGCGCTCTCCCTGATTCCAGAGTCTGAGGCAGAGGTAAGGGCGGTGGGTGCGGAGGGGCAGCGCAGTCTCCAGCTTGGGGATCTTGGCCCTGAACCGGGAGAGACTTCGACTTCACCGCGCCATCAACGGGGGGCGGGGACAGGAGGTCGCCTTTCCGGATCCCTGCCCTCCTGGGGCTATCCAGAGATGCTCCTGCCCCAGTGGTAGCCAACCAAGGCCCATCCCCTCCTGGGTCCACCACACCTCCGACCACCTCCACCCAAGTCCTGTCCCCATCCGGGGCCCATATCTCCAACCCCCGCCCCGTTCCCATTCCCACCCATCTCCCTTAGTCTCATACTCACCCTGGTCCCTTCCCCACCCGGGTCTCGTATCCCATTACCCAGTCTTATCTACACCCAGATCCCATCCCTACCTGGGACCTCTGGCCACCCTGGTCCCATCCCTACTTGGAACCCAATCTTATCTGGGACCCACCCCACAAGAGTCTCATCTCCATGCAGGGAGGGACCCCAGCGTCCCCGGGTTTCTGAGAACGCCCAGAGCTACCACCCTGTGCCACGTAGGGCCATGGAGGGGCCCCTGGAGGTGCCGACTTGGCTCAGCCTCTGCTGGGTCTCAGCCCCCTCAGCTCCTCTCTGGCTGAGCCAGATGCCTGGAGCGGTGTGTGGGCCGCTCAGGTTCCAGGAAGCCCCGAGGCGGCGGGCAGCTATGGTTGCTAAGAAGAAAAAAATACCGCGTGCGTCCTGGTCGTATTTTCTATTTTAAACGCATAAACACAAAGTAGATCTAAAACTAGAATCTCCAGCTGTGGCGGGCGGTCTGTCTAGGTGTAGGAAAAAAAAAAAGTTACCTACCCAAGTTCTCCACCCGGCCTCTTATAAGACCCCCACAGCGGTGCAGGCAGTTAGTAGATGCTCGCAAGACCCCTTCTCGGAAAATCAGGGGCTAAGCTTGTATTTGGTGTAGAATTCTCGTCTGCACAAGGCCCTTGGTACCATTCCCAGCAACACACTCAAATTCTCAAATTCTCTCTCATTCATTCATTCTCTCTCTCTCTCTCTCTCTCTCTCTCTCTCTCTCTCTCACACACACACACACACACACACACACACACACACACCAGGAGAGAAATAGCTGTTAATTTGAAGGTCTGACTCAGCTCCCTGGCAGAACACTAGCAAACTGCAGGCCCCTCCATCCAACAGTGTAAAGACGAGGAGCGAAGGCTCCAAAGTAAAGATCACTTGCTGCTCTTGCGGAGGGCCGGTGTCCGTTCCCAGCACCTATAATGGTGACCTACAGGTGCCTGTAACCTCACTACAGGGGCGTCAGATACCTTCTTCTGGCCTCCATGACACACAGACAAGGGAGCACACACAAAGTTTTTTTTTTTTTTGTTTTTGTTTGTTTTTTTTTTTTGTTTTTTTTTTGGTTTTTCGAGACAAGGTTTCTCTGTATAGCCCTGGCTATCCTGGAACTCACTTTGTAGACCAGGTTGGCCTCGAACTCAGAAATCCGCCTGCCTCTGCCTCCCCAGTGCTGGGATTAAAGGCGTGCGCCACCACGCCCGGCCAAAGTATTTTTTAAAAATAAATTAATAAAACAAACCTTTCTAGTCTGGAGATCTGTCCTTGCAGAGGTCCTGCGCTGAGGCAGAGCCGCCGTTCTTGGGGGTGGAGAAGACAGTTGCTGGTGGAAGAGGCGCCATTGAGGTGGGAGCTGAGATGGTCGGTGGGGGTGGGGCAGGGGCAGGGGCAAGTGGGGACAGAGCTGCGTAGGCACCTGGCACCGTCTTCCCCAGGATGGAGGCACCTAGTTGGCAGGCAGCTTACTAGTTCCACATTTTCTCCTTCTCTTACTTCCTCTTTGGGGGACAGGCAGTTCAGAGGAGGTCTCTGGAAGCTCACATGCCGTCAGGGGGACCAGGTGTTTGAAGAGGGAAGTGGCTCAGGGCTCCCCAGCTCCTGCCCACTGGACCAGATGCGGCCAGACTGCCTTGTTTTTGCTAGGACAAGGATTCTTGTCACGTTGTAGATTGAGGTTCCCCAGAGCACAACAGCCAATATCTCCATATCCTGTTCACTATGCATCCTTTGGTTTCTTGACTGTTGGCTTTCCTCAGATGAGGGTCACCCCTGGCCTGAGATGTAGTAGGCTTCTTGCAGACATTTGTTTGCAATTCTTTGTTGTTGTTATTTTTGAAACAGAGTATCACTGTGTATCCTTGGCCGCCCTGGAACTCCTACTATAGACTAGGCTTTCCTTGAACTCACAGAGGTCCTCCTGCCTGCCTCTGCTCCATGAGTTCTGGGATCCAAGGCTTGCCCCACCATACCAGGCTGCTCTGCTCAAACTGAGGGTCTGGGGAGGTGCTAACGCAGATAGACTGGTAGATTAATTGAAAAGGGGCCCATCCACACAGCTAGTAACTCTTCATTCATGGTAGGGTAAGACCTTCAAAGTAGATGCTTTGGGGTCGCCCACCCTCCAGCAAGTAACCCCTCATTCTTGCTCTGTAAGTCAGCCAACTGGCTCCCAGGGTGAGCTTTGGTTTGTCGTTGGGACCTCAGGAGAGGAGTAGGCACACCGTTTCCATCTCCCAAGAGAATCGAGTGACCAGGAAGGAAAGAAATGAAGGACGGGGGACATTCTCACAACCATGGTCTTTGCTTGAGAGGACGAAGAGGGCTGAAAACTCTGGGACCCCTGAGAAGCTCACTTGTGACAGCTATTCTGGTGGAGCCCTGCTAGATCACTTCCTATATACAGGGGGTCTTCTCATTTAGTTAGGCTTGGTTTTTGTTTTTGTTTTTGGAAATAGGGTCTCATGATGTAGTTAGTTAGTCCCTGGTTAGCCTAGAACTCACCATGTAGCTGAAGATGGCCCTTGAACTCCTGATCCTCCTGCCTCCACCTCCCCTCGCTGGGATTGCAGGTGTGTGCCAGTGTGTGCTGGTTGGCTGTTCTCGGTGCCCCCTCCTGGAATTCCAACACTTAGGAAGTGTGACTGCAAGTTAGAGGCTAGCCTAGTCTACAAGGCTACCTAGTGAGTTTCAGGCTAGCCAGGGCTACACAGCAAAACTCTCAGCCACCATCCTAAGTGGCCCCTACCACTTCCCTTATGTGGACGCCTGCTTCCGCTGCATGCTGCTTGCTTCTGCTTTTTAATTACTAAGATTACAAGAAGATATGGAAGTGTTTGTTTAAACCATACAAGGTTGTTTGAATGGGAATGGTCCCTCCCATAGGCTCATAGGCAGTGGCAGTATCAGGGGGTGTGGCTTTGGTGGAGTAGGTGTGGCTTTGGTGGAGTGGGTGTGGCCTTACAGGAGGAAGTGGCTCACTGGGGTGGGGGCTGGGGGGCTTTGGGGTTTCAAATGCTCAGGCTAGGCCCGGTGTCTCTCTCTTCCTGCTGCGGGAAGATCTGGATGCAGGACTCTCAATTACCTCTTCAGGGCCATGTCTGCCTGTCTGCAAACCTCCATGCTTCCCGCCATGACGATAATGAACTAAAGCCCCGAACCTGTAAGCCAGTCCCAATTAAATGTTTTCCTTTATAAGAGTTTCTGTGGTCATGGCGTCTCTTCACAGCAACAAAACCCTAAGACACCATGGAAACATAAATTAGCCAAAGACGGCTTTGTACGTCAAGAGAAATATGAGCCAGGGTGTGTCTCTGTGGAACCAATAATCTCGTCCAATTTTGCAAACCCGTGGAAGGACTAGGGTGTGTCTTTCTCTGTGACCCACTGGCCTTCGGGCATTCCGGTTTTAGGTGTTGGGTTAGAAAGCGTCCAGTGAGACAAGTGGGTAGAGAGACTCTGTAACCAGAAGTCAAGAAGGACCAGAGCCAAACAGTGTCCTCTGGACATGACAAGACCCTGGACTCGGGCTGCCTGCACAAGATCAAGCGATGAAGGGGCTCACAACCTCCACCCCTACTTGAGAAATTACTGATACTTGATTTCTGCTGGGGCAGGTGTTGGCATCTGGTAGGTCTCCCAGGATCCAATGGCTGTCCCCACACATACTGGGGAGTGAGTATACAATACAATATACAGTACAATGTGACAGAGCATAATGCGACAACACTGAACAGTACAGTTCAAAGTGGCCTCAGTGGGCCAGGCGGTGGTGGCGCACGCCTTTAATCCCAGCACTCGGGAGGCAGAGGCAGGCGGATTTCTGAGTTTGAGGCCAGCCTGGTCTATAAAGTGAGTTCCAGGACAGCCAGGGCTATACAGAGAAACCCTGTCTTGAAAAAAAAAAAGTGGCCTCAGTGGATTATTTTGGAAAGAGAAAGGGGGCCATGGAGTTGTGAAGGGGTGAGTGGGAGGTGGCTTTGGAGATGTCCGAAGGAGGAACGAGAGCTAAATATAACTAAAATGTATTGCATGGTAGTCTCAGAGAATTAAGAACATAGTTTAAAGGGGCTGGAGAGATGGCTCAGCAGTTAATAGTGCTTTCTGCTCTTGCAGAGGACTGGGGTTCAGTTCCTAGTACCTCCGTATCTTAGAAATTGTTCTACTGCTATAAAAGAAAGCCTTCAGTTGGGGCTGGCTTACAGTATCAGAGGTTAGTCTATTTCCATCACGGTGGGAAGCAGGGCAGCAAATGTGGCGGGACACACAGAAGTATCTGTGAGTTGGAGAAGTATCTGCCTTGATCTCTAGGCAGAGAGGGTAAGACTACATCTTTGATGGGCTTCTAAAACCTTAAAACCCAGTTGACACACTTCCTCCATAAAGATCACACCTCCAGCACTCGGGAGGCAGAGGCAGGCGGATTTCTGAGTTCGAGGTCAGCCTGGTCTACAGAGTGAGTGCCAGGACAGCCAGGGCTATACAGAGAAACCCTGTCTCAAAAAAAAAAAAAAATCACACCTCCTGGTCCTCAAAAAGTGCCACTCCCCGGTGAGCAAGTATTCAAGTATATGAGCCTATGGGGGCCATTTTTATTCAAACTACCACACCCTGTAACTCCAGTTCCTTCTTGGTGTCAAACCACTCATACACATAAAAAGAAATCTCACAGTGTGAGTGCAAACGCGTGTACGCCATGGTGTCTGTCTGGAGGTCAGAGAGAGCCTCTGTGGAAACAGTTCTCCCCTTCCATCATGGAACTCGGGTTGTCCCACTAGCTCTGTAAGTGACTTTACCCACTGATCCATCTCAAGAGCCATGGTCTGTCTGTCTGTCTGTCTGTCTGTCTTCCTTTCTTTCTGATTTCCTTTCCTTTCCTTTTTTTTTTAATATATCTATCTAGTCCTGGTTTTACTTTCTTTTTTCCTTTCCTGTGATTTATTTATTTATTTATTTACACAGCCTGGATTGACCTTGAACTTTTGACTTTGTTGTTCCATCCTGGTAGGCATGTACTGCCTGCCTAGCAGATTTCTACCTTTTTTTTTTTTTAAGTTTACATTTTATGTTTTATTTTACGTGTCTAGGTGTTTCACATGCATAAGTGTCCATGTGCTCGCTCCACACATGCCTTGTGCCCACAGAGGTCAGAAGAAAGCAGTAAGCAGAGAGGTGGCCTGAGACTTCCATCTGAGGGAATAGCTGAGCCCCAGCTGCCTGACTGGCTGGAAACTCGGGACCCTTTGACCTGAGCCGCTGTTGGAAAGGGGCCGTTCCTGGAGCCACTTTTTGTCCCTTGCCCACAGGCAGCGAAAGCCCCTCCAAGCTTTTGGCCCACCCAGCTGGGAAGTTTGGAATGGCATTTTAGCAAGAGGGGGACAGGAAAGGAAAAGTATTCGCTGGTTGTCCCCTGCCTGTCCCTTAAGTGAGGCTGTCCCTCCTTCGCCTCCAAGCAGAGCAATTTATGCCCAGGGAGTTACAGAGAACAGAGAGGAGCCAGTGGAAGGTGCGTGGGCTGTGGCTGGCAGGAATCCTTTCTGAGGCCACTTAGGAGATTATCTTGAGAAAATTGTCGTGTGAGTGATTTGTGGGCCTGCTGGGGTGGCTGCGGAACTCACGGAGGACACCCAACCTTTATAAACCCCTATTGAGGAAGTAATCACCGGGTCAGCTATTCGGACAGAAACACGGACGGATGGAGACCCGTGGTGGGATCCAGCGTCCTCCACCTGTCTCCTCTCTCTGACCTCGACTGTCCGTGGTTGGTTTTCCTGTGTTAGGGACTTCGGAAGGGACCTGTGTCTTGAGAGCTCTGAGCCAGAAAACTTAGGGTCAAATTCTGGCTTTGGTATTTATGAGCTGTGTGACCCCCGGCAAGTCACACAACTTCTCTGTTCCTCAGCCCACACAAAGAGGCAATAGGGCCCTTGCCTGAGGGTTCTCCTGAAAATGAGGCAAGGTGACCCCTACAAGGGACTACCTTGTCTTATCTCTCTGTTGGGTGCCAGAGATCTGCCGCAGGACTGAGTCTGAGTGACAACCCTGATTCGAGAGGATGGTGGCTCTTGTTACAAGCACAGCCACAGAAATGCAGCCACCAAACAGGTCCGGCCCCTAAGGCTGCACTGCTGGCAAAAGAAAGGGTGGATTCGAACCCTGGACTGACCGAATGTGTAATGTCTCCATTCTTCTTTCCCTCTGTCACTCCCACGTTTCCACTTCCCTCCCTGCTGGACCTCAGGGCTTCAGGCTTGTCAGCAAGCTCTGAGACCCTGAGTCTACCTGGGATGTCTCTCCAGAGCTTTGAGACCAGCAGGCAGAGAGCAGGCCTTCTGTCTCCCTGTTCACAGAGCCCAGACCTTGGTGGCCTGGGCTGGGGCGGGGCCAGAGTTGACAGTCCACCACTTCCAGGGGTCACCAGCACCCCTCCACCTGACCTCCTGCTTTTCTTGGAACTGTAACTTCTTGTCTGGCCACCAGGATTTTCTCCCACAGTGCCACTATCTCCTGTGACCCCTTAGGGTAATATTTTGGGGATTGGAGTTTTCTAACACGGCCCTGCCTCTCCTTACTGAGGACTCTTTCTTACTGTGGACTCTACAACCCAGAAATAGTCCCTGCTGTACTATGGGTTCAGGGTTTAGAACCACAACTGGGCCCTATTTATAGCACATCACACACACTGGTCTGTGTTGTGGGGGTGGCTCATGCTGGGGGCAGTAGTACTTGATGTACAACCTCTGGGGACAAGCTTGTGCCTGGGAGCCCTCAGGTGCTGGGTCAGCGGACAGAGACAGGGTCAGCTGGAGAAAGAGGCTCACACAGTGGGCGAGCTTGGTCCTCTTTGCCTGATAATTAGGCTTCGGGGCTGATTCTGAATAAATGAGCCATGCCTGAGGGGGAAGGGTCCCAGACTCATGTTTGCATAAGTGGGTGGGGTCAGGACACCAGTCAGGACTGGGTACCCACAGATCCCCTTAAGTTGGGTCCTCTTCGGTTTGGCCTGGGACTAGTTAAAAAATATGTGTTAGCTGGGTGTGGTGTCACGTGTGCCAGAACCAAGCCAGCAGAGAGAGGCAGGGAGATCTCAATGAATGTGAAGCTAGCCTGGTCTATCATAGGGAACCCCAAGACACCCAGAGCCAACAATGATACCCTATCTCAAAAGACAAACAAGCAAACATCATCAGTATTTGGGAAACATCAGGCTGTTTCCCACAAGATTAGAGTTTCTGGCTTCACTCCTTTATTTTTGTTTTGGTTTATTTGTGGAACTATGGGTAGAATCCAGGGCCACTTGTCTGCTAAGCCAGACCAGGACTGTTGTACCACAAAGCCACGCCCCTCCCCCTCAGGGGCTTCTTCACTCATTTCTGTCACTGCCCAGCTGTGGGGGCTTCAGGCAGTTCCAGATAGAACTAGCACCCAGGCCCTAGCAGGGTGCAGCCCTCCACAGGGCACAGCTCCTGCAGGCAAGGATGGCTGGCAAATTAAGCTTGTCGTCCAACCCACACCAAACAATGTTAGACTGATCATGCCTGCTCCTCAGAATCAGGTCAGGACTCCTCTCTATCTCTGTGCTTGGTTTCAAAGAGGTTTTTTAAATAAGCAGGTCAGGCAGTGGTGGCGCACGCTTTTAATCCCAGCACTTGGGAGGCAGAGGCAGGCGGATTTCTGAGTTCGAGGGCAACCTGGTCTACAGAGTGAGTTCCAGGACAGCCAGGGCTATACAGAGAAACCCTATCTCGAAAAAACAACAAAAAAAAAAAAAAAAAAAAAAAAATTACTTTTATTCATGTGTGGGGTTGAGAGTCTGAGAATTGAACTTAGGCCATCAGGCTTGGCTGCAAGTGTCTGTACTCTCTGAGCCACTTAGCCATCCCTTTTAAGAAATTAGTTAGAGCCTGGAGCAATGACTCCGTGGTCATAGATCACTTGCTGCTCTTGCAGAGGGACCGGGCTTAGTTCCCAGCACCCACATGGTGGCTCATGGCCACCTGTTAAATCCAGTTCCAGGGGACCCCGCTGTCTTCCAGTCTTCTGCTGCCACCAACGTGCCTGCACATGTATAGCACGCTTACAGAAACGTAGGCAAGATACTCATGCACGTAACAGAATAAATAGATCTTTATTTCCCAAGGCAGAGTCTCACTGTGTAACTCTAGGTGTCCTGGAACTCTGCCCCTGCCTCCTGGGTGCTGGGATTACTACACACAGCACATAAATCTTTTACAAATTGATTCAGTTTCTGTGTGATGTGTATTTAGGTATACCCAGCCACGCAGGCAAGTGTGGAGGCCAGAGATCAGCCTGGGTCTTGTCCTCCATCATGTTTTTTTGTTTGTTTGTTTATTGTTGTTGTTTTTTTTTTTTTAGACAGGGTTTCTCTGTTCAGCCTTGGCTGTCCTGGAACTCACTCTGTAGACCAGGTTGCCCTCGAACTCAGAAATCTGCCTACTTCTGCCTCCCAAGTGCTGGAGTTAAAGGCGAACGCCACCACTGCCCGGCTTCATTTTGATTTTTTTTTTTTTTTTTTTTTTGGCAAGCTCTATTATCATTGAACACGGAGATCACCCATTTTGACTAGACAAACTAGTCAGCGAGCCGTAGGAGATCCTCCTATCCAGACCCCAGTACCGGGGTTACTTGTTCCAGCTTCTAATGTGGGTTCATGTGATCCGAACCGAGGGCCTCATGCTTGCGCCTCAGGTACTTCTGCATGGAGTCTCCTCCTCGAGCTCCAAGGACATCTGCAATCTGTTTCCTCTCCAGTGGCCTGGGACGCGTCCCCCAGTTTTGTTTACAGGCCCAGGCTTGAAGGCCACTGACTCCAGCCACCCTGGACTCCTGCCCTCTGCTTTAGGTGTGTGACCTTGGGCAAGTTGCAGCCTCTCCCTGCACTGCCAGCTTTAGCTCAGCAGCATCGCACTGCAGAGGGTTAGGGCATCGTTATCATCCCTTCATAGGATTTATTTCTTCTGTCTCTTCTGAAAGGTGTGTGGGGAGGACGGCCTGAGGTGGCCTAGCCTGTCCGTGGTAGCTGGGGGTCAGGCTTGCTGCAGCTACCGCTGTCTTAAGCAGGGTTAAGGAGCTTTGGGAAAGGGCAAGGGTCTGCAGGGATCCGGGTATCTCCTTCCTAATTCTTTGCTTCAAGAAAGAAAAAAAAAAAAAAAAAAGAAGGGGTTTATCTCCCTGGAAACCATTGCTGATGGCAGGACGCTGTCTGCGGGCGAGGGAGGTGGAGACGGCTCCAGGCTTTGGAAGAGTTTTGCAGCCCTACTGACATAGTGTAGAGGTCTGGGTTCACAGCCCCTCTTCACGCCTCTGCTGGAGTTTTCTGGGGAAGCCATGTTGGAGGTGACTTAGCAACCCGTAGGAATGGGCCAGTGGCCAGAAGGGAGAGGAGAGCCACATGCCTTCCCTTCTCCCTCCTCCCTCCTCCCTCCTCCCTCCTGCCACCCCCCCTCCACTTCTTCCTGGGCAGCCATCTTGATCTACTCCTTCCCCTGAGATGGTTTCTATCCCACCAAGGAACCTGAAGCCAGCCACAAGGTGGCACTCTCGGGCGCGGATGCTGGTAGTGGAGCAGCGGGGAGCCTGAGACTATATTTAACTCTCTTCAGCTCCTTGAAGCTTGCCCTGCAAACATGGAGGCCGCCCGGAAATGGCTTCAGGCCTCTGATGCCCCAGAGAGGCCTCTCGCCCAGGCAGAAGCATTCAGCCTGTTTCCGTCAAGTTCCCATCCCAGTCCCCTGGGCTTGCACTGCCTGAGGAAGAAGCTATAAGATAAGGTTCCCCATGGCTGTCCAGGCAGGCGTAGGATCCTTAAGGCAACCATAGAATTTTCTAGAAGGTCCTAAGTTTATGAAAGGGAAACAAGGAAACCCTGTTGTGACGTTTCCAATTCGTGGCTGTCCCCAGAGGATAAGACTCAAGAAGGGGAAAAGAGTGAAGGTTTGGCCCTTGTGGACAGTGACTGGAGGGGTCTGAGATAGGCCAACTAGCAATAGCAAAGTAGGCTCAGAGGTTAACTGAGCACCTACTTTGTGACAAGCAGCATGGCTTCCTTAAATAGACGGTTCAGTGTCTTCCCTGAGCACAGAAGTGATATAGGAGAGTCAGGGGACCTGAGGGGGTTACTAGTAGAGCCAATGTTTCACCTTAGAAGTCTGTTGAGCTGAGAGCCGGTTCTCATAGAAGGTTCTGACAGCTTGGGTTACCCATGGGCTGAGCAGGCCAGAGGTGTTAGAGGGGTAAAAGGATTCTGTCTATCCTTGTTCCCATGGGATCGAGGACCAAGTTAGGCCCAGTGCAGTCTGTGTGCCAATTGATAACAGACCCAGGGCCTTGGATGGATCTGCCTGAGGGAAGACCAGACAGGTGTGGCCAGATGTGGCGTTGGTCTACAAGGAAGGCTAAGGTGGGTGAAGTGCCATCTTGTAGCTAAAGTTTAATGAGGAAAAGAGGCTGGGGGAGGGAGACACCCTCAGAGCAGAGCACCCTGGCCCGAAGACAGGAAGGCTGGGAAGGGCCAGGCAGGCGGTGCTAAAACTGGCACTTAAAAAGAGGTGAATTCAGATCAACCTCTGGGGTGAGAGAATAGGAAGAAGGCAGAATCGGGGTCCCCTACAGTGGCTGCATGGGGCCAGACCCCAGCGAAGGCAGAATTGGAAGATGGTATGGACTCGGGACCAGGGAAGTCCCAGCATGGCCGTGGGTGCCTTCCATAACAGAAGGCCACTGTCTAGGTGTGGGGTGTGGTTCATTTGGTCCAGTGCTTGTCTAGCATGCAGAGAGCCCTGAGTCCAATCCAAAGCTATATGACCCCAATGAGGTGACACAGTCCTGTCATCTTAGTACTTGGAAGAGGAGGGTCAGAAGTCTGAGCTCACCCTCTCCCTTAGATTCCAGGCCAGACTGGGCTATATGAAATTCTGTCTTAAAAACAGGCACGGTGGCCACAGGTGGCTACACTGCCACGCTATGAAATGCTTGTGTTTGCCAGCCTCCAGCTCTCTGGGACTTAGCCAGCTCCTCTGGGCACTCAGTGCCCTGGTAGCCTCAGGCCCACCTTGTGCCTAAAGTAGTCACCTCCTTCAGGACATAAATGGGGAAAATGTCCTTGTTGGCCTCCAGCCAGCGGCTACATTTGGCTCTCCTTGCTGGGGCCCCAGTCATGCCGAACAGCCAGCTCTCTTTGATGACCTCAGCACCCTCCACCCAGACTTCTGGGCTCCAGGGAGGTAGGAGGAGAGGCTGGGGAGGGGTCTGCTGGGTGTTAGGCTCAGGAGCTGTCACAGTTCCTTCTGGGCACTCAGGTGCCTGTCACAAGACAAGGAGAGTGGGCGGGGTGGGATCAAAGAGCAGGTAGCTTTCTTTTTTAAAACCCCTCTACAAAGAGTGTGTTCTGGTAACATGGACTCCGTGTAGAGCAGGCCAGAGGGAGCAATGGGAAGTGTGGTGAACCAGACGGCAGATGTCCTCAGCTCAAGTCCTGTGCTGTGGGGGAGTTCTTTTAGGTTTTCACCAGAAACTAAAAACCCAAGCTCAAAGGGAGGCATCTCTGTGAGGTCCACACACAACTCAGACCTGATGGCTCCTTTGCCAACCTGGCTCTGGTAAAGGCTCAGATCCGTGCCACCTTGAACTTTCCATCTCCTACTAACTCTGTGACTTTGAACAAGTTCATCTTAACCATCAAGATGGAAGCCTTGTTGGTTAGGAGAATAATCCCAGGTTTCAGGGTGCGAGGTCAGGGTGTCTGTCTAGTTAAAGGCCAGCCAGGAATTATCTAGCAAGACTCTGCCTCATAAAACAAAAGGCCAGACGTGGAAGTCCATCACTTAGGAGGT
The DNA here is from genome assembly GCA_902729485.2 of Mus minutoides. NCBI lineage: Eukaryota > Metazoa > Chordata > Mammalia > Rodentia > Muridae > Mus > Mus minutoides. The sequence continues at coordinate 1,577,632 of LR749583.1, forward strand.
TCAAAAGTATCAGAAGAGCTGGAAAGATGGCTCAGGGGTTAAGAGCACTTCCGGAGGTCCTGAGTTCAATTCCCAGCAACCACATGGTGGCTCACAACCATCTTTAACAGGGACCTAATAGCCTCTTCTGTGTGTCTGAAGATAGCTATTGTGTACTCATATAAATAAAATAAATAAATCTTAAAAAAAAAAAGGACCAGGAGTTCAAGACCAGCCTTGACTACATGGAGTTTAAGGGTAACCTGGGCTATATGAGATGCTGTTTCAAAAAAGTCACAAGAATGTGGATCAAGCTTTCTTTCTTCCTTCCTTCCTTTCTTCCTTTCGTCCTTCTGCCTGGCTCCCTCCCTTTCTCTTTTTAAAGTTTAAACATTTTTTTTATTCATTAGTTTGTGGGGCTGGGGGACAGAAGACATAAACAAGTGCAGTACACGGAAGACAGCTCTCAGGAGTCAGTTCTGTCCTTCCACCTTGTGCAGGGTGCTAGGCTTTCTCCTCAGGGGGGGAGCACTGGTCCCATGTGGGGAGCTCCTCACTTGGGAGGGGTCCCACTAGGGCTGCTTTTTGAGAAAATGATTCTAGCTTACATTACCCTGGTTGGCTTAGAAGGTACTGCGCATAGCTCAGGCTGACCTAGGTAATTCTTACTCCTCCCATCTACTGGCCTAAGAAATGAGATGGCAGGTGTGCCCCACCATACCAGGCTGTTCCAAATATTCGTGGCTCACAGTGGCTCATGGTTTTTCCCTTAAGCTTACCTTTTTATTTATTTCATTGTATTTTATCTGTGAGTACCAGTGTGCGCGCATACATGCTTTCCCACACTCACATGCCACAGCTCCATCTTAGATGTCAGATGATGTCATGACGGAGTCTGTTTTCTCCTACCAAGGATTGAACTTATGTCCTCAGGCTTGGTGGCAAGCCTCACCCCTGCTATAGCATCTCCCCAGCCTGGAGGGGCTTCACCTTGGTGGTGCACAGTGGGTGTGGAAGGCACGCTTTATATTTTATGCCTCGGTTTATAATTTGCTGAGGCATTTTCTCATTCAGGTTACCCCATATTTAGGCATCTTTGGGGGGCCCGGGTGTGTTTACCTCACCTGTGTTTACCAGCCTGGCCCTCTTTGTCAGGCCTTCCTCGCTGTTCTGCTGCTACAGGATGCCCAGGTCCCCCTGACAGTCCCCGTCCCAATCCTAGACCTACCCTTTTCTTGGCGGACTCACCTTTTTCTCTAAACAGGGTTTTTCTCGATGTAGCCCTGGATGTCCTGAAATTCTCTTTGTAGACCAGGCTGGCCTAGAACTCAGAGATCTGCCTACCTCTGCCTCCTGCATTCTGGGACTAAAGACAAGCGCTGCCACTCCTAACTAGAGTCACACTTGAATTTCAAAGTTGGAAGTAAGTAAAACCTCCAGAAGCCATGTGGCTTGGTAAAGAACACTGCTGACCTTCAGGTTCGTCCTCTCTAGACTCAGTGGGCAAATCACTGATGTCTGTCCCCATTTCACAGATGAGGATATTGAGTCCTTAGTACTCTGGGACTGGCCTAGGGTCCTGGTGAAATGGGAGCAGGTCCAGAAGCCACCGGGTGGACAGACACCAGGTGTCACCCTCCAATTCAACACATTGCCTTCTGGAACCAAGATACAGGTGGCCCTGTAGGGGTGGGCTTGGAGCCAGATGTAGGAGGTGGTGTCGCTCTGACCAGGATTGGTGGGCAGCAAACATGGAGAGCCACTCAGAGGAGGTGGGTTAGACATAAATCAATGAGGTAAGTGTCACAGGAGAGCCTCAGAGAGAAACTCGCAGGCTGTGGTGGGCAGGTATTGTCCCATGGTAGTGAAAACCGATTTCCTACGAAATGTATTTAGGTGGAAAGAGAAAGAAAGAGTAACCTGCTGGCGCAGACTGAGGAGGCTGAGGCAGGCAGGAAGACCACAATTCAAGGCAGCCAGAGCAACCTAGCAAGACCCTGTCCAAAAATAGAAGGTGGGGGCAGAAAGATGTCTCAGGAAGATATTTCAGCGGATAAAGTGCTTGCCGTTCATGTGTGAGAGCCTGAGATGAGGTTCCCAGCACCCACATAAAACCCTGGCAGTATGTGTAGAATTCCAGCAGACAGGGGGTAGAGAGAGGAGGGTCCTGGGCCTCACTGAATCACTGAGTTCCAGGTTCAGTGAGAGACCCTGTCTCAAAATATAAGGTAGAGGACCAGGGACTGTGGCAGTGGGCACAGGCATAACTTTAATCCCTGGACTCAGGGAGGCAGAGGCAAGATCTCTGTGGGTTCTGGGCCAGCCAAGTCTGCATGTGACACCCTGTCTCAAAGTAATTTTTTTCTTTTGGTTTTTCGAAACAGGGTCCGCCTGCCTCTGCCTCCTGAGTGCTGGGACTAAAGGTGTGGTGCGCCACCACTGCCCAGCATCCTTAAGTGCTCTTTGCCGTTCTCATTTTTTATTAGTCCGCTTTGCTCCTGCATGCCGAGTTCACTGTGCTCTGCTTTGCTTGTATGCTGCTGCTCAGGAATTACTGCTTCTGTACTTGGGAAGCAGAGGCAGGTGGATCTGTTAGTTCAAGGCCAGCCTGCTCTAAATAGTAAGTTCCAGGACAGCCAATGGTATAGAGTGAGAACCTGACTTGTAAAAATAAAGAAGAGAAGGCAAGAAGGAACGGCAGGTTAGTAAGGGTGTAGTTTGAATGGCTTTCTATTTTGATTGATACAAAAATCACTTTCTCTCCAGGATATGCCCCTCCCAAGAATGCATCTGATTTTATTCATATGCACACCCAATTATAATAGGCATACTGGGTAAGTGGGGGGAGGGGCTCCACTTAGAAGATGAATAGAAGGCACAGTTCTACTTTGGTGCTCTCAAAACGATTCCAGGCTGGATAGGCCCTTCTGTTCCTAGTAGCTAGTTACCTGGGGAATACACTTTGATAGAAACTGTCCCAATTTTATTGTTACCAGAGGTGGGGAGACTTGGTCCATTGTTCAAAGATGGGAGTCTGGTAATCTAATAGAAACAGGGAGAGAAGGGTTCCTGAGGTTTCTAGGTGCACTGTTTAGAGGTGTGTGTGTGTGTGTGTGTGTGCAGTGTATGTGAAAGAATCTGGACTGCCAATGAATTCTCATGGGAGTAGAAAGCATGCACCCCCAAATCAGATGGGTGTCAGGGCATTACTGTATCTTGCTTGATTCCTCCAAAAGTGACAAGAAAGAAACACCAACTCACCCATAAAGGCAGGGCCATCAGAACAATACAAGGTCATTTAAGTGAAACTTGAAAGGCCACCGGGGCTTAGAAGGGCATATTTCAGTTTCTCTGCACCAGTGCACATCTGGTGTATGAGTGAGTCTCCATGTGGGCGCTAGGAACCAAACCTGGGTCCTTTGCAAGAACAACAAGTGTTCTTATCCACTGAGCCAACTCTCTAGCCCGTATTTCAATTTTGAAAAGAGAACTGCCAACCCAGAGTACTATACCCAGCGAAGATACCTACAAGAATTGAAAGAAGAAAACGAAACAAAACCAAAAGACCCAATGCCAACAACTCTTTGTGAAAACATCAGAAGGAAGAAACCATCACCCGTCTCCACGAAGACCATGCTCTCAGGGAATCTGTGACCACTGAGGCAGTTCTAAGGAGGATGGATGCATGCAGGAATCCTGCAGACTGAAGAGAAAACATGCAGGCCACAGGGAAGACTGAACGGCACAGAGCAACGATGGTTCAGCAAGACAGCTTGAAAAGAAAAAAGCACACACAACCTGATCAGCCAAACGGCAGCAATCTGAAGACAGCTCTCAGTGATGGCTGAGCCCACAGTCAGGATTCTCCAGTCAAAAGACACAGATTCTCAGGCATCTGTTGTCTCCGAGAAGCACGTATCACCGCAGACAGTCCTTAGGGAGATGGAGAGCGATTCCAAGGAAACAGACTTGGGAACAAGCAGGAGTTGCTCTTCTGCCATCTGACAAAATGGACTTCTAAACTCCACGGAAAAGGTAAAGTTTAGAGGATATTTTGAACAGAAGAATGCTGCTCTCGAACGAGTGGTGGAGGTGGGAGGTGGGAGTGAGGGTGGGAGGGGGGAGGGTGTGGGTGGGACAGTGGCTAATGCAAAGACTGAGCCAGTCAAAGAGCAGAGAACACGCAAGCCAGGCGTGGTGGCACACACCTTTAATCCCAGCACTCGGGAGGCAGAGGCAGGCGGATTTCTGAGTTCGAGGCCAGCCTGGTCTATAGAGTGAGTTCCAGGACATCCAGGGCTATACAGAGAAACCCTGTCTCGAAAAACTAAAAAAAAAAAAAAAAAAAAAAAAAAAGAGCAGAAAACACACAACTGAGTGCTTAGCCCTATGTTGACTGAGGCATGTATGTCATACACACGCACACACGCATGCACTCACATATGCATCCCTGCAAAGCTTGGGGAACATCACAATGCAAGAAAGACAGAAAGAATGTGGGCATTGGAGTGTTGAGGGTTGGTCTGGTGTTCCTATGTATCCAAGTGCTAAATACTAGTCCCCAAGATCTGGCTGCAGTCTGGATAAGCACACTCACATGCACACCAAATGATGTTGTTTATTTATTTATTTATTTATTTAGATATATTTTATTTATTATATGTAAGTACACTGTAGCTATCTTCAGACACTCCAGAAGAGGGCGCCAGATCTCGTTACGGATGGTTGTGAGCCACCATGTGGATGCTGGGATTTGAACTTATCACCTTAGGAAGAGCAGTCGGGTGCTCTTACCCGCTGAGCCATCTCACCAGCCCCCCCAAATGATGTTGTATAAACTTTGCTCGCCAATCTCTGACTGGTTAAATAAAAATGCCTGACAGCTAATTATAATTATTTGAGAGACTCGAGGTGGTCACAGGGCTTCAGTTCCCAGGCTGGGGGTTGCAGGTAGGGACCATGAGAGGAGGAAAACAAGAGCATTGGTCTCCATTAGACGGGATGGACCAGGAGCACGAGGCCAGAAAAGTGCATCCTGAGGGGAGGCTGATGGAGCCGGACTGAAACAGCTGTAACACAGGGATCGCAGCTGGGAAATAACCATTGAGCATAGAAAAATAGCTTAGGGGTAATCGATCAGTAATTGTCCTAAAGCTGATTACATCAATCAATAGGACTATGTCTTAACTACTGGGGGTGGGGAGGTTGGCTGGGTCATATTAAAAAATAATAGCAGCACTTGGGAGGCAGAGGCAGGCGGATTTCTGAGTTCGGGGCCAGACTGATCTACAAAGTGAGTTCCAGAACAGCCAGGGCTATACAGAGAAATCCTGTCTTGAAAAACAAAACAAAACAAAAACAACAACAACAACAAAAAAGCCTGGCATGGTGGCGCATGCCTTTGATCCCAGGACTCGGAAGGCAGAGGCAGGCAGATTTCTGAGTTTGAGGCCAGCCTGGTCTACAGAGTGAGTTCCAGGACAGCCAGGGCTATACAGAGAAACCCTGTCTCAAAAAAAACAAAACAAAAAAAAAAAAGCAAAAATAAAAATAATAAAAAAATAAGAAATAAGAGAAACCCTGTCTCAAAAAACCAAAAAAAAGAAAGAAATAATAGCAGGATGGTGAGATGGCTCAGCAATTAAGAACACTGACTGCTCTTCTGGAGGTCATGAGTTCAAATCCCAGCAACCACATGGTGGCTCACAACCATCCATAATAAGAAACAAATAAAAACTTATAGGCCAGAGCAAGCATGGCTGACCAAGAGGGAGAAGGGAGGGGGGAAACAATAGCATTATTAAATATAAATATGAAATATAAATATTAAACAGCATTACAACACTGGAGGAGGGGAGGGTGCTGTAAGATGCTATCTTTTAGATGGTTCTTGCTCAACAGCAGCCATGGTGACCAGCACAAGAACTTACTACAAAGCTAAAGATAATCTCTGAACATAACAGTGGTCCAAACAACCCTGCTTACTTGGGATGGACAGATGTGTTCTAGGCCAAGTTGGTGAACTGGCCCTGTGGCTCAGAGTCATCCCAAGACCAAGTTGAGGTGGGCTCTGCTCCCATGTGCAAAGCATGATGGTCACCCTTGGCTCTCTGGTTGTTATCTGGCTGGAAGCTGTCCCCACTGCCAGCATGACCCTTTACATCATTGACACCGGCAACATAGATGCCAAGATGGGACCGGCAAGATGCAGGTGACAGCCTTCTCCATTTATACCAAGTCACTGGATCCTACTGGCCTCTAAGGAATGCATTTACACCAGGCCATGGGTCATGGGATCAGGAATTGTTGAGAGACGACAGATACATCATAACAAGTTACACCCAGCTAACCATGCCATTCCTCACAACATTCAAAGGAAGGAGGACCAGCGTGAGACTGTAACTGTTCTCGGAAGCAAAAGAAGGCTGGAGCTTGGGACACTCCATGATTACCTCAGAGTTCTAGCCGAATGTCCAGATTCCAGGCTGAGGAGATGGTGGTTCAGTTCCTAAAGTTCTAGGCATAAGTACTGGGTTCAGTCCCCAGATCCTGCAGTACAAAACTGTGTATGGTGGTGTAGTTATTACCTCAGTGCCAGGGAGGCAGAGACAAAGATCCCTGGGCCTAGCCTAATCTGTGAGTTCTCTTAAGAACAACAGGAAGGCTAGGCATGGTAGTGCACATTTTTTAATCCCAGCACTTGGAAAGGCAGCCTAGTCTACAAAGCAAGTTCCAGGATGACCAGGGCAACATAGAGAGACCTTGCCCCCCCCCTCCATGAAAAAAAACAAAAACCAAAAACCAAGGTGATCCCAGTATGGTGGGACACGCCTTAAACCCAAGCACTCAGGAAACAGAGGCAGGAGGATTTCTATAAATTCTAAGCCAGCCAGGGCTACATAATGGGACCTGGTCTCAAAAAGTCAAAATAAAACATGAACAAGAGAGATGGCAACTAAGGAGAGACACTCCAGGTTGTCCTCTGTCTCATGCACAGTCACACACACCTGCACATGCATACAGAAGACGCGAGTTGCCAGATGTGATGGATTGTATAGGTTTGCCCCAGGGAGGGGCACTATTAGGAAGAGTGTCCCTGTTGCAGCCTTGTTGGAGTGGTCATGTCACTGTGAGTGTGGGCTTAGAGACCTTCATCCTAGTTGCCTGGAAGCCAATCTGCTAGCAGCCTTCAGATGAAGATGTAGACCTCTTGGCTCCTCCTGCACCATGCCTGCCTGGATGCTGCCATGTTTCTGCCTTGATACTGGACTGAACCTTGAACCTGTAAGCCAGCCTCAATTAAATGTGGTCCTTTATAAGAGTTGCCTTGGCCGGGCGTGGTGGCACACGCCTTTAATCCCAGCATTTGGGAGGCAGAGGCAGGCGGATTTCTGAGTTTGAGGCCAGCCTGGTCTACAAAGTGAGTTCCAGGACAGCCAGGGCTGCTCAGAGAAACCCTGTCTCGAAAAACCAAAAAAAATAAAAAATTAAAAAAAAAAAGAGTTGCCTTGGCCATGGTGTCTGTTTACAGCAGTAAAATCCTAGCTAAGACAGCAGATAAATGAATCTGTGCTGAGGAGAGGGTCTTGCCCGATTTGGGTTACAAGTGAGCCTCTGTACCCAGATGTTCAGTTTGTGTGTATGTGTGATATCTCACAGTGTAGCCCAGGCTATTGGCAAATGTGTAATCCTCCTGCCGCTTGTCTCCTGGTTACTGAGAGCACAGATATATGCCATACCTGATAGGAATTAGTTTTGTTGTCTTTTGTTTTTGAGACAGTGTCCTGGCTGGCTTAGAACTCACTATGCAGAACAGGCTGGCCTTGAATTCACAGAGGTCAGCCTGTCTCTGCCTCCCTAGTGCTGAGATTGAAGGTATGTGCCACCACACCAGCCTTGTTCCTCATTTTAAAAACCAGACTTAGCTAGATGTAGTGGATATCTGTGACTTTGAGACTATCTGTGTGTGTGTGTGTGTGTGTGTGTGTGTGTGTGTGTGTGTGTGTGTATAATATATCTGTCTCTCTGTCTCTCTCTCTTTCTCTCTGACTTCAAGGCCATTCTAGTCTACAGAGGTCCAGGACAGCCAAAGCTATAAAAAAGAAACCTTATCCTGAAAAAAAAAAATTAAAGAAAATGAAAAGAAAACTCCATGTTAGAATGTAAATTCGAAGCTTCTTTTTTTCTTTTCTTTTTTTTTTTAAAGACTTATTTATTATATGTAAGTACACTGTAGCTGTCTTCAGACACTCCAGAAGAGGGCGCCAGATCTCGTTACGGATGGTTGTGAGCCACCATGTGGATGCTGGGATTTGAACTTATCACCTTCGGAAGAGCAGTCGGGTGCTCTTACCCGCTGAGCCATCTCACCAGCCCCAAAGCTTCTTTTAAGAACCAAGAAACACTGCTAACCCTGGCTATATTTCTTCAATACTTCAAGTTCTTTGTGTGGGAAGCCCTCAGATACATGTGATTTCATTGGCATTATTAATGAATATTGGCTATAATTATCAGCTTATTAATATTAATTCCAGTGCAGTAGAACGTGGCTTGGAGAAGAGATTTGGGGGTTTCTGCATCTACTTCTGTACTGGCTCAGAAAGTGGGGATGGAGAGGTCAGTTCCTGTTACCAGTAGTTTGTGGCAAGGAGTAATTCTTGGTTCAGTAAATGATCACTGGGCAGCTTTTGCACTGGAAGGGGAGGCTGGACCTACTTGGGAATCTGACTTGTTTCTAGGCCTGTTCCTGATGGAGAATATCCCAATGCTTAAGACTATAGTGACAGAGCCGGGTGTGGTGGTGCATGTCTTTAGTCCCAGCACTCGGGAGGCAGAGGCAGGTGGATTTCTGAGTTCGAGGCCAGCCTGGTCTACAAAGTGAGTTCCAGGACAGCCAGGGCTATAAAGAGAAACCCTGTCTTGAAAAACCAAAAAAAAAAAAAAAAAAGAGAGAGAAAGAAAGCAAGCTAAGGGCTGGAGAGATGGCTCAGTGGTTAAGAGCACTGACTGTTCTCCCGAAGATCCTGAGTTCAAATCCCAGCAACCACATGGTGGCTTACAACCATCCGTAATGACATCTGAGCCCTCTCCTGGTGTGTCTGAAGACAGCTACAGGGTACTTACATATAAATAATAAATAAATCTTTTAAAAAAAAGAAAAAAAGAAAGCTAAGCAAGGCAGTAAGCAACACTCCTCCGTGATCTCTGCTTCAGTCCCTGCCTCCAGGTCCTGCCTCAGCTTCCCATGGTGATGGCTTGTGCTGTGGTCATGTACGGCAGGTAAACCCTGTCTCCCCACATTGCTGTTGGTCAGTATTTTATCGTAGTCACGGAGAAATAAACTAGGACAGGGCCACAGAGACACACATTTACACATGGCTAAAAGTAAAGCAAATCTGAGAAAGAAAAAGAAAAGTCAGAAGCATGACTTTCTCTCTCTCTCTCTTTCTCTCTCTCTCTCTCTCTCTCTCTCTCTCTCTCTCTCGTGTGTGTGTGTGTGTGTGTGTGTGTGTGTGTGTGTGTGTGTCTGTAACTATGTGCACATGCAAAGCTCAGAGACCATGGAGTGTCTCCCTCAATCATTCTTTACCTTGTTTCTCTGAGGCAGGTTCTCTCTCTGAACCTGGTCTAGACCTGGCTGTCTTGCAAGCCCCTGGGATTGTCCTGTCTCTGTCCTCCAGTGTTGGGAATTATAAGATCATGTGCCTGGTCTTGGGTTTTGAACCCATGTTCTTTCATTTTCATTGTGAGGCACTTACCACTGAGCCATCCGCCCCCAGCCTGAATACTCTTTGTCATCAATAACTCTCTATTGGATACTGTTTAGATTTGTATAACTGAGTGCTTTCTCGTGTCACACCTATTCTCCTGGGCTGTGGCTGCATCCTGCAGCATTCATAGGACAGAGAGAATAGTGATGGCCACACCCAGCCTTCCGGTCTCCCTCGGTCCCCTCCATACCTGGTAGTTCCACCACTCCCCTTTCTTACCCTCACACCTGAGCCTGGACACAGCACATGTGGGTTCTTTGCCCTCACTGCATGACCTAGACCCCATCCCAGAGAAGCAGCAGAGGCCTTACAGAGCCAGACCCTTCCTTCCTGGGGCACACTAACTCATACCTACTAGGCATCATTGGCCACAGGGACTTGGGCTCTGAGCACAAAGGGAGAGAGCTTTTGTTTAATACTGACTTAGAGGAGAATTAGCATTCTTGTCAGCAGTGAAGGAGCTGGAAGATAATTAAAACTTTGCCCCTGGAATAGCTGATTCATTTGAATTTTATGGCTCATGTAAGAAGGAAAGGAAAGGGAGGAACTGCTCAGCCATGCTGGGGTGCCCCAGCTGAAGAGCCCCATGCTTTTCCTAGTGTGCACTCCATGACCATGGTCTGAGGTACTACTGTGTGCCATTGGGGGTCTGTCATAGTGACAAGTCCCTGTGCCATGATCCCGTACAGAGAACTGCTCAGCATAGCTTGGCCATGTTGATTTCCTGTTGCTATGGTAACAGGCTGACAATCCCTGGCTGGCTTCAAGCATCATGTAACCCGTGGGCTGGGGACGTGTCTCGGTAGAGAATGTTGGCTCAGCATGCCGGAAGCCCTAGGTTCAGTCCCCAGCACTGTATAGCCCCAACCCTGTTTCACAAAATAAAAAGACTCGGGAGAGGCCTCAGACCTAGCAAGCAGGCCTGAGTTTGGGTCCTCAGAACCCATATAATAAGTAAAAGCATGCATTATACACCTGTAATCTCAGCACCTGGGAGGAGACAGGACCAGTCCTTGACCATACCCTGGAAGATCACAGGAAGTATAGCCTACTAAGTGGTAAAGTTTTAGGGCAATGAGAAAGTCCCCTCCCCCTCTTGCTATGTAGCCCAGGCTGGCTTTGAACTCATGATCTTCCTGCCTAGCCTCCTGAATGCCAGGATCACAGGCTCGAACTTGCAGTCTTAAATGATTGAAATCTTAGCACACTATTTAAAGCTAATCCCAGGATCCTTCTAGAACATTTTCTGTGCCTGTGAGCCATCCTTCCCATCCCCTGGTCACTGTATCTGTTTCCTGATTTTGCCTGGTTGATGTGCTGGGGATTGAACTTGGGGTTTTGTAGATGCTAGACAAGCACTCTACCCACTGAGCCAGATAGCCAGCTCAAAGTCAAATGTGCATTTGTCCGGCTGAGAAGGCTGGACCAATCTAGGCTAATGTTACCACTGTGTCCTGCCAGTCAGAGCCCAAGTGACTACACTGTAACTGGATGTCACAGAGTTCCTGCTTGCCCTGTGCTCAGAATCAGTGTGACTTAGAAATGGGAGACCATGAGTGAGCCTCAGGCTGGCTCGTGGACCTTTTGGCTGTCATTAATAAAGGCGAGCCCTGTTGGGCCAGCAACCTAAGGGGATGACTATCCATGTCTTGGCCACAGCAGCTGGGACACACAGTGACTCACGCAAGGTGGTCTCTCTCTGTTGGATGTGGGGGCTCTTTCTGAGCACGGCCATGCTGTGAACCTGGGGCTACTACAGTGTTCCCAGTTTCCTGCCTTCTCCCCAGCCAGCTCAGCCAGCCCTTGACACACATTTAGAGATAGGGGCGGGGAATTTCACAGGTGAGTACTACATTACTTCTACCCTCCCCCTCCTCTCCCTCCGACGGCTGTATGTATGTGTATATATATATATATATATATATATATATATATATATATATATATATATATATATATATATAAATGCAGCCTGACGGGTGTGTTCACACTGCTCCTCTGGGTGTTTCTCTTCCCAGGGCTGGGGCCCAGGTGAGACGTCCCCCATCTGTGCTGGCTTGTCAGCTGGTG
>LR749583.1:1589550-1622293 GCA_902729485.2 Mus minutoides
GATGTTCCTGAGCCTCAGGTACAGGGGTGTGTCGTGGGTGTATCCTTACATTTGGGCGGCATGATCAGCTCTCTCGTTCTGACCAGTTGGGATTTCTGTAATGGTCTCCATCTGCTGCAAAAAGAAGCAAAACATCATATTTCCACCAAAGAGAGGGGGGAGGGGGAGAAAAATAATCACTGCCCCTCCCCCACCCCAACCACCAGAGAGGCTGTGGCCAGCCCCTCCCACCAGGCCTCCTGTGCTGTGGGCAGAGCCAGAGCCCACCCCAAGGCTCAGCTGGCCCAGCACAGGCATCTGGCCCTGGCTGGCAGGCCTTGGCTCCCACCCCTCCTGTCAACACTTCCCTCATGGTCTCAGCCTCCTTCAGATCCCTCCAGCAGGCATCAGGAGTGTAAACCGGGAATGGACTGCAGCTGTGAGCCAAGACTCCGGTCTGAGCATCCCCACCAGATGTGGGGGCCAAGAGGCCCCAGCTCCTAGGTAGCAGCCTGCAAGAAGGGTGCTTTCTGAAGGTGGACCCCGCCGTCTGCTTGTTCCCTGTGCATGTGCACACAGAAGAGCTCACACACGTCCATGTGTACCCCTGCCTGCAAACACACTTAGACACGCAAGCACACACATAGACTGCCTTGTCACAGACACACTCATGCACACGTTCTCAATCACACACAGGCGCACACTCAGATATACCATATTGAATTCATTTGGGTTTTTTGTGTCAAGGCTTCCATCTGAGCCCTCGCTCACTCGCTCGCTCGCTCGCTCACTCGCATGCCCACCCCGTGAAGGACCCTACAGGCCCAGGCTCTGATTGGCCTGTCAGCTTCACTAATGGGCTCCTTCATGTACAGATCCCACTAACCAAGAACTCTTGGGCAGGAGTGTCTGTCAAGACCATGATGTCTTGGAAAACATGTCTACATAGGGTCTCGGGAGGTCAAGGGGGACCTCCAAGGGGGGGTGTGGCTCCTCCAAGGCCTAAGGACAAGCAAGGTCACTCCAGGCATGCTGAGAGGATAGTTAGGCAGAGAAGCTGGGGTAGAGGGCTTGTGGAGGGAGAAAGAAGCTGGGTACTTCTGAGAACTCAGGAGGTAGGGGGTTGAATGGGAGAAGAAGGGTGAGGGCAGTGGCCTGGTGGGTAAAGGAGAGCCTGCTCCCTGTAGGGAGGGAGGCCCCCTAAGGAGCACTGGACTGAACCTGTCCCTGCTATGTGAGTCTTTGCACTTCCTGCCTGGAACTAGGGGAGGCTGGAGAAGGAAACGCTACTGTGCACTGTGCTCTTAGCTGTGGATTCATGCATGCACATTATGTCTTTCTTCCTTTCTTTCTTTCTTTCTTTCTTTCTTTCTTTCTTTCTTTCTTTCTTTCTTTCTTTCTCTTACACACACACACACACACACACACACACACACCACATCAAGTGTAGGGGAATATGTGAAACAATGATATAAGCTATTTAAGGTTGAATGTTCCTGGGCCCACACAGTATTTATTTATTTATTTATTTATTCATTTATTTATTTATTTATTTATTCCGAGACAGGGTCTCTGTGTGTAACCCTGGTTGTCCTGGAACTCACTTTGTAGACCAGGCTAGCCTCGAACTCAGAAATCCGCCTGCCTCTGCCTCCCAAGTGCTGGGATTAAAGGCGTGTGCCACCACGCCCAGCTGCTTTTTAAAAAAATTTTTTTTGAGTTATTTTTACTTTAGTTCATGTGTATGAGTGTTTCACCTGCATGTATGTCTGTGCACCACGTGTAGGCTTGGTGCCCAGGGAAGCCAGAAGTGGGTATTAGATTCCCTGGACTGGAGTTATAGATGGTTGTAAGACTCCAAGTGTGTGCTGGGAATTGAACCTATGGCAGCCAATGCTCTTAACCACTGAGTCATCTCTCCAGGCCCCTGCACCGGTTTTTATTGCTGTTGTTTGTTTGGGGCAGGGGCTGGATTTGTGGCTATTGAGGACAAGAACTAAAGACTTTTCGGCAGGTATTGCATTATAGCAGCCCCCCCCCCCCCCCCGCGCCCGTGGAGAGGTGGAGACAGCTAGCTGAATCAGTGGGCCAAGTTTCAATGAGAGACCCTGCCCAGAAAAAATCAGGGGGTGAGCATAGAGCAGGGCTGCCAACCTTGTCCTTACGTGCACATCAGGATGGAAACAAATTCACCGAGGGAGCACTTGGGCCCACAATGTGACCTGGACCAGGCAGGTAGCCTCTGGGAACCCCAAGGTCTGGGTGGAGGGAGCCCCGCTGGGAGTGCTCAGAGCTGTCAGATCGCGACATCTCAAGGGACTTCAGGCAAAGCCAGTGCCTGGCGCCTTCCCACAGGCCCTGTGGAGGTGGTTGGGCTCTGTGGGCAACAGGAATATTGAGTACCGCCCAGCCATGAAAGGGCCCCAGTCAGGCCTCCAGACGCAGCAGAGACGCCTCTGGAAATAAGGAAAAAGTGGGGGTCAAAGGGCACTTTGGCTGCCCTGCAGGACTGGCTGGGAGCCCTACCTGCTCCTCTTCCTGTGGGTTTCCTCAGCCTGCTGCATGACCCGACTGCTCACAGAATACTCATCTTCATCTCTTCATTTATTTATTTAGTTGTTGGACACACATGTCACGGCACACGTGTGGCGGTCAGAGGACAGCGTGTGGGACTTGGTTCTCTTCTCCATAAGGATCAAACTGAGGTTGCCCTGCGCTAAGCACCTTTACCCAGTAAGCTATCCTGCCGGCCCTCCCCTGCCTTTACTGAGGGCCTATTGTTTGCCAGATACTGTTGCCATAGCAGGCAGAAAAGCATCGCCCGCCCTCTTGACCTGTCTATGTTGCCTAAGTTCAAGGGTCACATCCAGGTATCAGTGAGTTCAGCTTCCTCAGCTCAACTCAAAGGGAAGGTAGAGAAGTCACCTGACCCTGTAAGCCTTCTTTTGTCTCTGTCTCCATTGCTCTGGGGTCTCCGCGTGGCCCCACAGGGAAATACCATCCTGTCCTCTCACTGATGAGAAGCTGAAACCAGGCACTGTGATGGACACCTTCATTGCGCAGGACCCCATGCTTCCCCCGTCACTGTTCTCCGCTCCCATTCCTGGGGAACCTGCCCTGTGTCTGCAGAGGCTTTGGTCATAGTAGCTTGGGGTGCTACTGGCATCAAATGGGGGAGCATAGATTCCCACAAATATGTATAGTGCATGGGTCACCAAGACAGAGCCGCATCTCCAACGTATGTCAGCGGTGCTAAAGATGCCGCTGATCCTCATGTCGTGGTCCCCTTCCTGTCTGGCCCATCGCACCCGCCTTGGATGCTGTTTTATTTGGGGCCCACCCAGTGTGGTGTTGCTAGGAGGGTGTTTTTCTTTACCCCACCCTAGTTTAGACAGGAGGAGACCGTGGCTGCCAAGGGCACGCAAGTGACAGGAGTGGCTTCACCTGTGACTGCCTCACTGGCCAGTCTGATCTCATGTTCCTTGGATTCCACCGGGTCTGTTGTCCCTTCTGCCCGCCCCACACCCTTAAATAACTTGTGTTATTTAAATGGTTCATTTACCACTTCCGGTGTCCAGCTTCTGTGGTATTATCCCTGTACCTTATTGATTGATGGCCTGTCTGCCTTTGCAGCCACGGCGGCCACTGCGTGTTGACCTGCATATTAAAACTTTAATTCTATTTGTTTACTTATTGTAGTACCTTTATTGTAGTGTGTGTGCATGTGTGTGTGCGTGCATGTATGTGTGCTTGTGTCTGTGTGTGTCTATGTGTGTATGTGTTCATATGTGTCTGTGTATGAGTGTGCACACGTGTGTGTCTGTGTGTATGTGTCTGTGTGAGTGTGTGTGTCTGCACATGTGTGTATCATGCCACACACAGAGGTCAAAAGCTAACATTGTGGAGTAGATCTTCTTCCACCTTTACGTGGGTCCCAGAGGTTGAACTCAGGTTTTCAGGCTTGAGCTGTAAAGGCCTTTACCTGGTCTATCACATCTCCACCGCCACCCCTTTTTGAGACAGGGTTTCAAAATCCACTTGAAATCCTGATCTTCCTGCCTCTGCCTCCTGAGTGGAGCAGAACACGGCCTGGTGGTGCACCTAAGCTTTGAGGGAGACCCAGGCGTGCACCTGCCCTCCTGCTCCTGGGCTTGCGTTTGCCCCTGTCCCCAACCGTGCTGGCTCACTGGATTCTGTAGGGTAGTAACTGCTATGCTGTGGCCTCCACTAGCTCAAGGTCAGGAGCTGCTCTTGAAGTCCTCTCAGATGGCCCTTTTCTGCACATTAGGAAGAGAAGGGATGATGATTGCACACCTTTAATCCCAGCACCAGAGGCAGAGGCAGGCAGATCTCTGAGTTCGAGGCCAGCCTGGTCTACAGAGTGAGTTCCAGGACAGCAAGGGCTACACAGAGAAACCCTGTGAGGAGGGACAAAGAACTTGGGGGAGTTATTCCTAAGCTGCAAATGCTTGACAGTGGTGGTCTGGGTCCTTGATTTCTGCATCCAGGGGGTCCTCCTGTCATCTGTGTGTCCCCCATGCCACCATGCCCACAACTGCACGGGGTTCACAGGTGTAGAGGAATCTGAGGGTGGAGATGGAGGTTAGAGCCTGGCAGGGAAAGTCCCCACTGTCCCCTTCTCCCTCACAGGAGCCTCAGGCTGGGACCTGCAGGTCTCTCTCCTCACCCCCTACTCCAGCCTGTAGTGACCTGTCTGTCTCAGGAAGCATCCTGCCAGGGAGGTGAGTCACAGGAGCTGTTGATCTTGGTCCCTGAGTGTTTGACTAAGGAAGAGTGCGGGTGAGTGGGTGTAGAGACCTGGTGGCAGGGCTGACACTGTTCCCAGGGTGAAGCCTCCAACCCTCACCCCACCCACCCTTTCCCTACACCTCCTGTCCTTGTTTCTCTTTTACAAATGGGCGGTTGAGTGGCTCACCAGCCAATCAGCGACAGAACTGGGTCTGAACCTTGGTCACTTGCCTGTGGCCCCTACTTGGCTTGCTGCCTGATATTCTGAGCCCCAGGCCTGTCTTAGAGACCTCAAGAGGACTCTGCCTTCCCCAGATTCCCCTATAGCCAAACTGCATGTGGGCTCAAGTTCATGCCTGCCTGCCCTGGTTAGACACTGCTTTTAATGTCAAGCCGGTGCCTTCTAGGTCAAGAAAGAGGCCTTTGAGGCAGGATCCGCTCCAGTCTCCTCCTGCTCCAGGAATGAGGTGGAGCTTCAGAGAACTGCTACTTAAAAAAAAGTTTTTAGTGCTGGTGAGATGGCTCAGTGGTTAAGAGTGCCGACTGCTCTTCCGAAGGTCCTGAGTTCAAATCCCAGCAACCACATGGTGGCTTACAACCATCTGTAACAAAATCTGATGCCCTCTTCTGGAGTGTCTGAAGACAGCTACTTACATATATAATAAAATAAATAAATCTTTTAAAAAAAAGTTTTTAGGGCTAGAGAGATGGCTCAGTGGTTAAGAACACTGCTCTTCTGAAGGTCCTGAGTTCAAATCTCATAACCACACTGGAACTCACTCCTTTCATTGAGACACATAGGAAGCTGGGGTGGGGGGTGGTGGTGGTGGTGGTGGCACATGCCTTTAATCCCAGCACTTGGGATGCAGAGGCATGGGGATTTCTGAGTTCGAGGCCAGCCTGGTCTACAGAGTGAGTTCCAGGACAGCCAGGGATACACAGAGAAACCCTGTCTCAAAAACCAAAACAAACAAAACAATGTGGATGGGTGGTTGAAGAGATGGCCCATGTTATAGAAACAATACAACACCACAAAACCCACTGGCCCTAACTGGTGGCTCTCACAGAGGAACCAAGTGTGCAAAGGTCTCTGTTGCCTTGTTAAACGTGACCACGTCACCAAAGCAGCTTGGAGAAGTTAGTTCACCTCATGTTTCCAGGTTACTCTCTATCACTAAAGAAAGCCAGGGCAGGAACCCAAGGCAAGAACCTGAGGCAGGAGCTGACACAGAGCCATGGAGCAACGCTGTTCACCGCCTTGTTCCTCGTGGCTGGCTGTTTGCTTATCTGTACACCCTAGGACCACTTGCCCAGGGATGGCATCACCCCAAGTGAGCTGGGCCCTCCCACGTCAATCACCAATCAAGAAGATGTCCCACAGTCTTGCCTAGAGGCTGATGTGATGGAGTCGGTTTCTCAGTTGGGGCTCCCTCTTCTCAGATGACCCTACCCTGTGTCAAGCTGAAAACTATTAACCAAGACACTGGGTTTGATTTCCAGCACCCACATGGTGGTTCACAACTACCCCTAACTCAAGTTCCAGGAAATCTGATGCCCTTCTATGACTTCCACAGCACTAGGCATACATGTGATAGATAATATGCACACAGGGAAAAAATACAATAAGATAGAATAAGGAAATGTAAATTTTGTATTATATTTATTTGTGTATGTATGTTCCAGTGTGAGTGTATATGTGTGTGTGGGGGGGGGTACATGTGTCCCACAGTGCATGTGGTGTTCAGAGGACAACCTCTCCTTCTGCCTGAGGTTGAATGGGCCTCCAAGCATGGAGTTAGGGAACATCAAAGGTCTGAAAGGCCAGCTCTGGGCAGGAGACAGGGTGACCCAAGACAGACTCAGCCCTCAGCACTTAGTTGTGGGTGACGAGCCATGACAGTGGCAGGGGACAAAGCCAGGCTCATTCTGTTTCTCGGCTTGGCAGTCCCTCTCTCAAGGAATGTGTTGTGTGTATCCCAATGGAGGTACAGAGAGGTTAAGTAACTGGCCCAAGGCCACACAGCTGGGCACTGGGAACCCTGTTCTTAGTCTATAGGACCTTGGAAACTTACGTCTACTGAGAGGATACGGAGAATAACCAGATTCTAAGAGGATTCAGGGGTAGTTCTGCCTACAGAGATCCAGTCTGGTCTTAGGACACTATGGGTGGCTTGTGGAAAAGGCGGGAGACACAGAATGGGATGGTAAATCAGAGGTAGGGGTTATGCTTGGCCTGTATGTGCAACTGAGCACGGAGCTTGAGAAACAGCAGGAGGCGAATGTTGGTAGGAGAGCCTAGTGGGCAGAAACAGAGGCACAGGGAGTTTAGTATTCATCTAAGGACAGTGGGGTGTCTTAGAGGGTTTTAAAGCAGGGTTACCGGGCTTTGGGCCACAGCCTGCCAGGTTGGGACACCAGACCTCAATAAGCCAATTAAAGTAGCTAATGTCTAGTGAATCACAGAAAATGGAATGTTCTTAGTGTGGCTGTAGCAGGAGGATACCCAGAGACCCAGGGACTTCCCAAGTCCTTAGGGATCCCTGACCGAGAGTGGGGCTTAAATAACCCTGTCTGTCACCTCCTCAGTCCAGTTCCAAGGTCATGAGATTAGTTGTTAATCTTCTGGGTGACCAGTTCCCCTCAGGTTGTCCCCAAGTCTCCAGCCATTTATTCTCTCAACAGGAGAATACTGGGGAACTTTTCATTTCTTGGGGTCCATTTTTTCCCCACTAGACTGAAAGCTAAAGAGAGGGTCAGGAATGTCTCTTTAGAATGTGTCCCCTCCTGCCAGACAGGCTGGGTATGGCAGGAGGAAAGACTTCTTCAGTGTTGGTGGCAACATTCAGAGACTTACCTGGGAGCTGAGGAGGGCACCTGGGTGCACCCCACCCCTCAAAGGAGGCTTCTGCTCCTAGGATTGTCCTTCACTTGAAAATATTTCATGCTGAGCTCTGGGTTCCCTGAAAGCCCCACTTCAGGAGTTTGGGCCCCTTGTCCAACCAAAGGAGAGAAAAGAAGCCCAGCCTTAGGTCAGTAGAGCAAGGCTCTGAGGAACAGAGCCTGAGGAGCAGGCCAGCGCTTAAGCCGCACACAAGAGCGTCCACCTGTAGACTGTTCAGGTCTGTGTGAAGGGAGCTTTGAGCCAGGTCTATAGCTTAGTGTGTACCCTCAGGTCTGCAGGAGACCACAGCTGATGTCTGCAGCCAACCTGGCTCTGCCCTCAGCCCCATGTGCCCAGAGGTTCAGAAGCAGGTGCCTGTTGGCCACATCTGCAGCCAGCCTGGTCCCGCCATCAGCCCCCGGTGTCCAGAGGCTCCTTAGCTCACTAATTTGTTGTTAACTACTGTTTGTTTCCTGTCAAGCCAAAACATCTTGTTCAAGAAGTGTTGCCTTGGGCTGGCGAGATGGCTTAGTGGTTAGGAGTGCTGACTGCTCTTCCAAAGGTCCCGAGTTCAAATCCCAGCAACCACAGGGTGGCTCACAACCATCTGTAATGAAATCTGATGCCCTCTTCTGGAGTGTCTGAGGACAGCTACAGTGTACTTACATATAATTAATAAATAAAATATTTAAAAAAAAAAAGAAGTGTTGCCTTGATGAATTTTCTCCATGAGAGGTACTTTCCAGTGAAGGAAGGGTCCAGGTCTCAGGGCAGAGGCAGCTGGGCCAGCACCTACTGTCCATCAGCAGGCAGTCTGGCTATGGTGGTCTAGGCTGGATTGTCACCCTGATCCAACAGGGCTAGAAGAGACCAGGAGGCCAGATGATTCCAGGAAAAATAGTCAGGGGCACTGGTGGCAGAAGGGACACTTTGCCCACAGCAGAGCTGGCACGAGACGGAACTTCCGGGAGATGGGAGCAGATTCTCCTATTTGGAAAAAAGCTGGACATCAGGAGTTTGTTTTGTTTTGTTTTTTTCCCCTCCCCCTCCCCCTTTGTTTTGTTTTTGAAACAAGGTCTCACTTTGCAGCCCTGCTGGCCCAGAATTTGCCACGTAGTCCAGTCTGGCTTCACACTAAGGTTTATATTCTATGAAGATTGGTGTTTGTCCAGCATGTTGGACCCCCAGCAAGGCTTAGACTGCACATACTGGTACACTTCTGTAATCCCAGCATTTGGGAGGCAGAGGCAGGAGGATCAGAAGTTTCAGGTCATCCTCAGATTAGCTAGAGATGACCTTGAACTCCTAATCCTCCTACCTCTGGTTCTACCCCTTCAAAGGCCTCTGAGATCAGATGCATAGACTGAGGGACATCTGTCCCTGAGGTTGTACTAGCTCCAGCCCAGACTTCCCAGATCTTAGCTTTGGCCCCTGATTCTGACGTCTATAACAACTCCAGAGACAGGTGACTCCACTTTACAAGGAAGGAGCTCTAGGCTCAAAGACCCCGCAGTGTCCCTCTCCCTGCTTGTGTTCTGTCTGGTTGGACCATAGCCTCTGTCCTACCCATGGTCACACGTGGGCGGAAGGATCTGCCCCCAGCTATGAAGTCCCAGAGGGACCCTGGGTAGGATCCCTCCACTACCATCTACCCAGTTACATTTCCAGTACCTGCGGAGGGCACGTGCTCTTCCGCAAGGTTGTGCACCCAGTAGGTGTTTAATTCGTTCCAGAGATATCTGACCTTCCAGCTCTGTCTGGCTACGTCTGACAGCAGATTGCTGGCAGAGAAGAAATGGCGGCTGTAGGGAATGCTGCCCTGCCCTGGCTGGCCTGTAGGGGTCGTCCTTGGGTGCTAGGCTGCAGTCCCTCCCTTCCCCACCCCCAGCCAGTAGGAGAGAGGCTTAGGGGCCTCCTCCCCCAGCGGGGGCCCCAGGAGGGCCATGGGGAGGAGCCTGCCTAGCTGGAGCTGGGAGGGCTCTTGCTCAAACACAAAGCAGCCAGGGGAGGTTCCAGGCGCCTGCTGGCAGCTCTGAACCGGCTTCTTTCTCTTCCTGCCTTCAGCAGTCCTGGTGGTAAAAACGCCGCATGACAGATGGCTAGTAGTGAAGCAAAGATGGAGGCCGAGTCTCACACCTCCCCAGCACCCAGCCTCCTACACAATCATGCTTGTGTGTGTGTGTGTGTGTGTGTGTGTGTGTGTGTGTGTAGTGGTCAAGAGTACAAGAGGTCAAATTGTTTCTGGGGTATTTTTTTTTTTTTTGGACAGAATTTTGTGGAACACTGACTAGGTTGGAACTCTTGCTTTGTAGACCAGGGTGGTCACTTGCCTCTTCTTGCCAAATTCTGGTATTACAGGTAAGCACCACCCTGCCTGGCTTAGAGAACAGTTTGTGGGCACTGGATCTTTCCACCATGTGGGTCCCTAGGATGGTGGAACCATTTGTCAGGCTTAGCAGCAAGCCCCTGTACCCACTGAGCCATCTCATTGGTCCTGACATGTGTTTCCACGTGGTTGTGTTCATGTTAAAGCTTTGGGGAGAGTCAGTTGGATACCCATTATGACCATGAGAAGTTTTTATTTGGGGGGTTGTTTGTGTAAGCATAATGAGAAGCACCCCAACTTATTTGGTGGGACACACTCAAAACTTCCTTCTCCCAAATCTGTGCTGTCCTCTGATGTCTGGGGCTTGTATGGTGACATGATTAATGGAACCTGCCTCTACTCCTGGGATCCCAAGAGCATCCATCCCAGGACTGACAACCAGAAAGCTGTCCAGACAGAGCCAGATGCCCCTTGGAGGCCTGATGTCCATCCTGGGTTATCAGATGGAAGATGACTGTGGATAGTGGCCCAAGGCCAAAGGGTCCACCCTGTCTCCTCTGAGCTATCTGTGGTATTTTCCAGAAGGAACCCTGAGCCTCAAGCCTAAGGAGCCTGAATACCTGAGCTCTATGCCCTGACCCCACATTTCAAAAGCAGGGTGTGCAAGCAAGTATGACCGTGTACATGGCAAGTGGAACAGGGGGTTCAGGAGCTTAAAGTCATCCTCAGCAAGCTCAAGACCAGCCTGGCACATATGAGCCTCTTGTCTAAAAATTAAACCAGTCGGTAGTGATGGCACTATTGTAATCCCAGAGCTGTGGAGATGAGACAGGCAGACCAGGGGCTCAGTGGCTGGCCAGCCTAGCCTGCTGGGTAAACTCCAGGGCAGGGACAGACTCTTCTCAAAACATAGGCTCAGCTGTGAGACCATAGGCCTGAGACACCGACACCCAGACACTAGGAGGGAGAGGAAGGCAGGAGGCCAGTTTCAACTACACAGAGAGAGTTCAGCGTCAGCCTGGGCTCTGTGAGACCCTGGATCAACACAACAGAAAACCGGGCTGGGAAGATGGCTCAGCCAGTGAAAGACACTTGCCACCAAGCCTAGGGCACTATATGATCCCCCAAAGCACACTGAATGAAGAGAAGAAATGAAAAAGGGAAGGAGCAAGATTGGTCTCAGGCAGCAGATGAATGAAATGGATGCAGTAAAGAATTCAAAATAGCCGCTCAAGCTTAAAGAAAAACATTTATTCCAGACCAGAGAGAGAGAGAGAGCAGAGAAGCAACTAGGTGTTCAAGGTGATGGTGGCAGCGGTGGCGGCGGCGGCAGCGGCGGCGGCGGCGGCGGCGGGTATTTCCTGGGTTTTAAGGGGAACCTGGGAGGAGGGATAATCTGGGGTGGAGGACTTTGAAGTGTATAACTGGGATTTGTTGAGTGGAGATTGAAGGAGCCTATAAGCGGGTCAGCACAGGCCTTGATATGCTAATATGCACCACAGGTATATGTTAATGAAGGACCTGAGGTCCCTTTGGCCAGAGACAAGGAGAATGCTTCCTTTTAGCAGGCAGAAGCTCCCCCCCACAAGTGCCAAGTATGTTTATATACTTTTCCAAAAGTTCTTTTGTTGTTGTTGTTTTGTTTTTTTCAAGACAGGGTTTCTCTGTGTAGGTCTAGCTGTCCTGGAACTCACTCTGTAGACCAGGCTGACCTTGAATTTAGAGATCCACCTACCTCTGCCTCCTGAGTGCAGGGACTAAAGGTGTGAGCCACCACTGCCAGGCTTAAGGTTGTGTTTTGAAGTAAGCCAGGCATGGTCGTGCATTCCTTTAATCCCAACACTCAGGATGCAGAGGTAGGGGGATCTTTATGAGTTTGAGGCTAGCCTGATCTACATGTGGTGGATGGCACCTGGGGAATGATTCTTGTGAGAAGTATCACATATGAATCTTTTCTATCAGTTTCTAAGGCACAGAATTAAAATCTTTTGTCTCCCCTACCTTTTATGTAAATGCCTTAACACACACACACACACACACACACACACACACACACACACAAACACACACGCCCGCCACCACCATTAAAACCCTTGTTTGATCAGAGGTCACTGCTCTTGTCCAGGAATTTGATGTCCTGGAGCAATGACCCCCCCCCCCTTTTTTAATTCCAGTGAGTTAATTCTTCTCAGACTAGGCAACTGAATAAGACTGCTAATGGAGACACGGTTTTCACATCAGAATAAAAGCCAAGTGCACTTTGTCTTGTGTGTTTGCTTTTCTGATCAACAATAAAAGTTGTCTTGTCCTGACACTTGAGTGGAGTGGTGCTCCTTTCTTTGTCACCACAAGCATATTCCCAACCACAGCCATGGCTGACCTCGGCATTCACTCGTACACACAAGAGACACAGAAGCACATAGACCTGTATGTACGTTCTTTTTTTTTCCTTTCTGCCCCGCGGTTTTCTGGGGATCTGTTCCTCACAAGCTGACAGAGAAAGACGATGTAAGGCTGGAGTATCCCCCCAACACCCTATCTGCCATCAGGCCACCAGGCTGCCAGGTCAAGGTCAGGGCAGGTCCACGAGGTGGATGGCACATGGGTACCCACAGCTCCTCCCTGAACCCTAACCTCCTTGCTGGGATGTAAGTGAACTGCTGGAGAGTTCCATAGGAATGGTGTGCGACGATCCCATGGCACACGGAAGCTGTAAGGTCAGCCCCAGATGAAACCCCTGAGGTATGCCCGACACAGCTGTTAGACCTGATCATCTTGCTGTGTGGAGGAGGCACACAGGATTTCCGGATCCTATGGAGCTAGAACTCTGTCCCTGGACACCGACTTCGACCTCACCACTCTCTGAACTTCCAGATGTGTTTGACCCAATTGCAGCATCCGTACGTAGCACACACTGAAGATTCTGTCAAATTGGTGGGATTGGAGCCTAGGCTCAGAGTGCTTGCCTAGAGTGCATGAAACCCTGGACCATACCTCCTGCACCACATCACCCAGAGGTCATCCCAGCACTCAGGAGGGGAGGGCAGGAGGATCGCAAGTTCAAGGCCATCCTCAAAGCTCAAAACAACCCTCATGCGCTCGAGCTCGACACCCCCCCACACACACCGCGGTCTACAAAATACCTGGAGGAATCGACTCAAAGGGGAGACTTATTTTTCTTGTGGTTTCAGAGATTTGCTTGCTTTAGTGCCAGGAAGGAGGGCGAAAGAGGGAGAGGGAAGGAGGGAGGGAGGGAGGAAGGGAGGGAGAGGGAGAGAGAGAGAGAGAGAGAGGGAGAGAAGAAGAGGGAGAGAGGAGGCAGTACGGGCAGGAAGAGGGAGGAGACAGGAAAGGACACGCCCATTTCCAGGTGTGGCTTAGCTTGCTACTGGGGCACTGTCGCCCACCAATGCGGCCCAGGCAGGCCTCCCATTGAAATATGCTGCGGTGTGCGGACCTGAAAACAGCCTGCTTGCTCTTTGGGGTGCCCTGAAGGTATCTGGGCTCCCTTTGTTCATGCTTAACCCTCTACCACATCCCGTTAGCAGCGGGTCCCCAAGCCTCTGTTCTGGCAGCTCCCTTGTCCCTTTGCCAGGCCCAGAGTCCGGGCCAAAGTTCCTAGAACTTGGGAATTCCTAATAATTAACCCGGGATCCCCGGGGGTTGAGTGGAATGAGAAGCTCGAACAGGGAAGCTGCCGTTTCCAGACACCAAAGTGTTGGCTGCGACCTGCTCTGAGCACCGCCAGGGCCAGCCTCCACCCCGCCCCTTCAGTGTCCAGCTCTGGCTATTCCTCGCCAGTGTGCTCCCCACTCCAGAGGCCCTGAGCAGAGCTCGTGGGCGTATCCCGGGGACATTCAAGAAGCCCTCTGGTGACCCAGAGGACACAGGGAGGTGAACTCTGCTGCTGTGGCTTTCCCTGTCTGGCCAGCGCTCCTCGTTCCTCGTTCTCTGAGCCAGACCTGAGTGATGCAGAGCTAAGCCGCTTAGCAGCTGAGAACCTTCCCAGAGCGGCTCCTTCTGAGGCGCCTTGTAAATTAAAGCTTGAAGCAGGAAGCAAACCCCACAAGTGCGATTTCGTCTAAGTGTTCTCATTCATTTTAATTCTAAAAATGCAACATCATAAAACGGCACACCTGGCCTGTTCACAAGCTAATGACGGCGTTTACCGCCGAGATGAATTCGGGGGGCTGGAACAGTAATGAAATTAGCAGCATTCACTGAACGAATGTGGCTTCCTCAACACCTTGCAGTTAGGTGGCTGTTACCCTCAATGAGGCAAGTGCCATAGTCTGTCCTGACTGACTTCCAGGTTGCAGAATAGAGACAGAGGTTGGTAATTTGGCCAAAGTCACACAGCTAGAAAGGGGGTCACTGGGCCGGTGAGATGGCGCAGTGGGTAAAGATGCTTGCAGCCAAACCTACGGGTCTGAATTTGATCCCCATAGGAGAGAGCTGACAAAAGTTGTTCTCTGAACACACACACACACACACACACACACAGAAGTGAAACTTTTTTTTCCAAAGAAAGGAGGCAGCTGCAATGTGGGGGTCTTGGTAGTGGGGTACGGTTCACTGAGGTGGGCCGAGAGACCTCCCCCACCCCCACCCCCACCCCCCACCCCCGATTGTGATGCTAACTGCTTCATGGGTGGGTGCCAAAGTCAATTCTGAAGTCCTCTGTGACCGGGGTCTCCATTTCTGTCACCATTCTGAGTCACACAGAATGTTTGGGGATGATGGCCAGTGTCCCCGAAGCAGCTCCCAGCAATGTTTTCACACCAGCTCCCCAACTCAGCTTCAATGAGAGCATCCAGAGTGGGGGTGAACCTGAAGATACTCCCCCCAAGCGGGGCTACCCCCTCGGCCATTCTCCCCACTTTTTTTTTTTTTTTTTTTTGAGATAAGGTCTCTGTATAGTCCTGGCTGTCCTAGAACTCACTCTGTAGACCAGACTGGCCTTGAACTCAGACATCTGCTTGCCTCTGCCTCCTGAGTGCTGGGATTAAAGGCATGTGCCACCACTGCCTGGCTCTCCCCACATTATTTAATTCCTTCTAGATAGAACAGGTCCCTTAGTCTTGCCTTCCGTAGCCTCTGGGCCAGGTTTACTTTTTCATTCCCAGATATTCATTCATTCAGGAACCAGAGTTTTATATACCCTGTGGTATAGGGGGTTGGGGGTGAGGGACTTCCTAAGACAGCTGACAGCCCAGTGTCCTGTACTCTGTGCTGAGCAGAGAGAACATCATGTGGAAGGCCAGGCAATGCCAAGGCAGATGGGTGATTGAGAAAACACTGGGAAGACTGAACCTTAGGGAGGAATCAAGGAAGGAACAGAGGCTCTGGGCAGCAAAAACAGCAGCTTTTGGTGACTGTGAGACCCTGTCCCTGGGGTCCTGAGCCACTCTCTGCTCTGTGGACTGACCTACAGCTGTGGCCTCACTGGCATAGAGAGCAGACCCTGGGTATCCAAGATGAGAGGAGGAAGCTTGAGCTAGATGGACTGGGGACATGCAGAGGACGTGCCTGTACACGGCTGTGGAAATTCTCAGGTTTGCATGTGATCTGAAGGAAACCTGGGAACCATGAGCAGTGGCTCATGACTGACTTCCAGCTCCCTGAGGCTGATGCAGGAAGATCACCACGAGGTTATCAAGATCATTAAGGCTAGCCTGGCCTAGCTCCAGGTCAACTTGATCTAACTAGGGAGGCCTGATCTCTGGAGCAGAACCAGGCTGTGCAGACGTGCAGTTCACTGAGGTGGGCCAAGAGACCTCTCCCCTCCCGCCAGGTTAATTATTTGGAATATGGATGCTTATGGAAGCTGACAGTCTCTGTCTCTGGTTTGACTTGTTCTTTTTTTTTTTTTTTTTTTTTTTTTTTTTTTTTTTTTTTTTGGTTTTTCGAGACAGGGTTTCTCTGTGTAGCCCTGGCTGTCCTGGAACTCACTTTGTAGACCAGGCTGGCCTCGAACTCAGAAATCTGCCTGCTCTGCCTCCCTGCACCACCACGCCTGGCTGACTTGTTCTTTTGGTAAGTGACTCTGGCTCTGACCTCTGCCCCACAAAGGCCATTCCTCACCAGGTAGTTCCACCTCCCAGGTAGTCTGCTTTACATCTCTGTAAGTTGTATCTGGTTTTTGTCTTTTGTAAGAGAAAACCTCCTGTAGCCCAAGCTGGCCTCAGGGAGAATGACCTTGAAGGTCTTTTTTTTTTTTTTTTTTTTTTTTTTAAGATTTATTTATTTTATGTATAGGAGTACACTGTAGCTGTACAGATGGTTGTGAGCCTTCATGTGGTTGCTGGGAATTGAATTTTTTAGGATTTCTTCTTGCTCCGGTCAACTCCCACCCAAAGATTCATTTATTATTATACATAAGTACATTGTAGCTGTCTTCAGAAGAGGATGTCAGATCTCCATGTGTGTGAACCACCATGTGGTTGCTGGGATTTGAACTCAGGACCTTCAGAAGAGCAGTCAGTGCTCTTACTGGCTAAGCCATCTTGCCAGTCCAACCGTGAAGTCTAATCCTCCTGCCTCCACCTCCCCAATGCTTGGATCTGCCTAGTGCTCACTGGTTTGCTTCCATCCAACTTGGTTTACCTCTCAACAGAAGGAGCGCTGAGACGCAGAGCGGCCTTCCAGCCTCCCTTCCCCTTCCTCTGCCCCTCGCAACACCTAGCAGCCCTCCGTTTCTAGACTGTCACCATTTCATACTGTTCTATAAATGGAGCCCGCAGCCTGGCGTCTGCTGGGACTTGCGTTTCGTCTCGGTGGATCTCCCTGGAGATTCTCCCATGCTGTTGTGAGAGTCCAGTCTGTCTGATCGTTTGCAGGTAGACTCAGGGAGAGTGGCTGGGAGCAGACGCAATCAGATTGGGGAATCTGAGAGTGGAATGTGGGGCAAGCCAAGTCATGTGGTCATGAAGAGGGTAGACGACATCTCTCTAAAGTGCTGAGACGGAGCATAACTGGTAAGACCTATAAGTGGCCTTCTCACTGGGAACAAAGAAAGCATCAAGGTGAAGACAATCCAGGGCTTGCAGTGGGAGGAGCCACTCGGGAGGGAGCCGGGGTGGGGGCAGGGTTGGGGCTGGGGTAGTCCCTGGACTTTTCCCCCCACCCCCACTCTTCCTCTCTTTGCAGTCACAGGACACCAGAGAGATTGAGGCCAGAGTTTGGGTCCAGGTAGAAGGAGGGAAGGGAATCAAGGACCTTGTGTGTGCCAAGCTCGCCCTCTGTACCAGGTAGGGCAGAAAGGAAAGGATATAAAGACACGCTGTGTCTCAGTCTATCAAGCTACTGAAACGACGGACACTAGAGATATGGGACTTCCCCCAGGAACGGCGTGTGGAGAGAAGGAATAGGCACCAGCCCTAGGAGTGGACTTACGTGGTTGGAAAGAGATTTCGCCAGTTCTCCGGAACTGAAGCACAGATCCCGAAGGCTCAGTGGTGGGCGTAACCACACCTTGGCCGGGGCTGAATAGCGTGCAAGTCCCTGGCTTCTGTTTAAACTTTGATCTATCCTTAGGGCCGGCGGATTTTGGTGGCATTTGCTGAATCTCTGTGCTTCTCTTCCCATTGTGGCCACATTAAATACATCTCCCTTTCGGCTTTCCTTTTTTTTTTTTTTTTTTTAATTTGATTCTTTAAATTGGCTTACTGAGGACACGTAGGTGGCTCTGACTTGGGGCACCAGCTGTGACCCCCAAGTTGGATAACATACCACTAAGCCACAGAAGTCTTGATGCCTGGCTGTCCCTGTGCCTAGGGTGTACTGGCCAGTATTCTGCAGAGCTTTGAGGCACTAGGAACCTTCCAGAACTGCCTGATGAGATGGCACCTATGCATGCAGGCGGCTGGCTGGGATCAGTGCTTGGGGATCCCCATTGGCTTTCCTTACATATGTGCTCCTGTAGCTGGAAGGCCAGAAGACCTTCATTATACAGGCTCCCGAGATCCCAGCTTGAATCCCAGCCCAGTCACATAACTGCTGTGTGGTCCCAGCCTTTCAAGCCGTCCTTATCCATGAAACACATGCCTGTCTTGTAGTTCTAGCTCCTGGGTCTAGCAGACACCATGACTGTGGTTGCTTCTCACACCCCTGAGGCTCAGGGCAGGTGCTAGGAGCCCAGGCCTCCAGCCAGCAAACTCCACAGTCTCAAGAGAAGAACCACCACCATCTCTAGGCCCTCAGGCTCCACAGAGCCTATAGACAGCTTAGTCAGATAGGTAGGCTGAGATACACTAGATAGACAGGCCTGGGGCTTATATGCTGGTCCGCACAGTGCACCTCACAGGAGTACAGGCCTGTTGGGCTCCCTCGTGTAGCTGGAAGCTGGGTCCCTGTTTGTCTTCCTGTATAGCCCAGACCAGTTTTGAACTGACTGTGTAGTCATACCGGTTGGAAATTTTTTGATTCTCCAGCCTCTAAGTGTTGGGATGGCCACTTTCTGTCAGCTTGAGCTTTTGAAGGGAGATCAACACCAGCTCATTATTGGAACGTATCAGTTCTTCAGAGTTAGGCGCCATCCTACGGTTTTATTATTTTGTTTATTTATTTATTTATTTACTTATTTGAACCATTTCATGTAGCCCAGGCGGGCCTCAAACTCATTCTGTAGCTAAGGATGGCTCTGAACTCCTGATCCTTTTGCCTCCACTTCTTGAGTGCTGGGACTACAGGTGTGTGCTACATACTAACAAGCCTTGCTTAGTGCAGACCCAAGGCTGCAGTGGGCTGTCTCTGAGTGGCTGGAAGGGGACTATGGTGCTAAGAAGACCTCTGGCACGTAGGCACCCATCCCCTCCGGAAGGGAGAGGCTAACTACATTCCTCAGACCACAGGAGGGACCGACCACTGACCGCTTGTAGTATATAAGGGAAGCCCGGAGCATGTAGACACATTCCTCAGGGCGTGCTACCTCATTCCCTAAGGGCCAGTCAGTTTAAAAGTCACACTGTTCTGGTCAATCACATTGTGCCTAGTGGCTGTTGCTCTATTCTACCCCTGAAAGCTGTATAAAAACTGGCTGAACCGGCTACCCGAGGTCACCTGCCTCTCCTTCTGGTGTAGGAGGACCCCAAGGCACTGGAAAGCCATATCTGTAAATAAGTAAACAAAAATAAAGGGTGTGCCCAGCCAGTGGGAGACCCTGGTGTGTCTCAATAAATAAATAAATGGGTTTTTTTTTTGGGGGGGGTTGGTTTTTTTGGAGACAGGGTTTCTCTGTGTAGACCTGGCTGTCCTGGAACTCACTCTATAGACCAGGCTGGCCTAGAACTCAGAAATCTGCCTGCCTCTGCCTCTCAAGTATTGGGATTAAAGTGCCACCACCGCCCGGCCATAAATAAATGTTTAAAACAGGGTAGTAGGGGGCTGGTGAGATGGCTCAGCGGGTAAGAGCACCCGACTGCTCTTCCGAAGGTGATAAGTTCAAATCCCAGCAACCACATGGTGGCTCACAACCATCCGTAACAAGATCTGGCTCCCTCTTCTGGAGTGTCTGAAGACAGCTACAGTGTACTTACATATAATAAATAAAAAATAAATCTAAAAAAAAACAGGGTAGTAAGATGAGATGATTCAGTGAGTCGAGGCGCTTGCTGCTAACCCCAACAAGATGAATTCAATACTGGAGTTGGGTTCCTGGGTCCCACAAGTTGTCCTCTGACATCCCTGATACCAGAGCACCACACATGCACATGCACACACGAGTTAATAACAATATAATCACTTTAATAGGAGGCCAGGATGTAGCTCTGTAGAGTGCTTGCCCAATACACAAAGCCCTGGTTCCAACCCTGGCGTCATATCAGTCAGCTATGGTGGCAGCATAATAATGTGTTAAGGAATCCTAGCCCTCAGGAGGCAGGGGCAGGAGGGTCAGATGGTCAAGGATGATAGAGTTCGAGGCCAATCTGGGTTACATAAGACCTGTCTCCTAAACAAAACACAAGAAAGCAAACTTAAAAGTTCAAAAGAGCCCACAAAGCAGACACAGCCACGCATCAGCCCCATCTGTCACACAAGCTGCTCACACCAGACCAGTGGGCAGCTGTCTGGCTCCAAGATTTGCTGTTGTTGTTATTTGGTTTTTTGAGACAGGGTTCCTTTATGAAATCCTCAATATCCTGGAGCTCACTCTGAAGCCCAGGTTGGCCTCCAACTCACTGAGATGGGCCTGCTTCTGCTTCCCATGTGCTGGGATTAAAAACATGCACACCACTACCCTGTCAATATTTTATATAAATGCAAAAACTCTACAAATCAGATATTCAGGAGAGCCAGACTCAGAGGTACTGAGTAGGGTCGGGATGGAGAGACAGACAGCTTTTATCTCTATGCAGTAGAGGGAACTGAGGCACAGAGATTCCCTGTGCCAGTCCCTCAACTGGTGGAGCCGTGATCTGAATCCAGGCCTTGGCTGCAGTTTGCATACCCCGCCCCAACCTGGAGCCTAGTTGGGTTGTGATGAAGATGAACTCTCTCTAGGACCCAGAGGGGGAGGGATCTGGTGGAATTTTTTCCAAAGTTCCTGAGTTGACTTCTTCAGTTTCACTCAAAGTAACCCAGGCAGGCCTTGAACTCACAGAGTTCCTCCCTCCTAACCCTTCCA
The DNA here is from genome assembly GCA_902729485.2 of Mus minutoides. Lineage (NCBI taxonomy): Eukaryota > Metazoa > Chordata > Mammalia > Rodentia > Muridae > Mus > Mus minutoides. Next base: position 1,610,110 of record LR749583.1, read on the forward strand.
AGTAGGTGGGATTACAGGACTGTGTAGCCAGACTGTCAGATGTTTGTTTGTTTGTTTGTTTGTTTGTTTATTTATTTATTTAGAGACAAGGTGTCTGTCCTATAGCCCAGGTTGGCCTGGAACTGTCTGTGTAGCCTTAAAATCCTGATCCTCTACTTCCAGTGCCTAAGTAATTGTGATTACAGGAGATTGTGCTACCACAAACAGTGTCTTAGTCAGGGTCGCTGTTGCTGGGATGAAACACCAGGACCAAAGGCAACTTGGGAAGGAAAGGGTTTATTTGGCTAACACTTCCACACTCTAGGCTATGGATCACTGAAACTGAAGGAACTCAGGAACTCAAACATGGTGGGAACCTGAAGGCAGGAGCAAGTGGGGTGCTGCTTACAGACTTGATCCCCGAGGCTTGTGCAGCCTGCTTTCCTTCACCAGCCCAGGGATGGCACCACCCACAATGAGCTGCCCACCCCCACAATCACTAATTTAAAAAATGCCCGACAAGATTGCCTACAGCTGGATCTTATGATGACAGCTTCTCAAAGTACTCTCCTGTCAGGATGACATTAAAACAAGACAGCGCATCTTTTTTTTTTTTTTTTTTTTTTTTTAAGATTTATTTTATGTTGAGCCAGGCGTGGTGGCGCACGCCTTTAATCCCAGCACTCGGGAGGCAGAGGCAGGTGGATTTCTGAGTTCGAGGCCAGCCTGGTCTACAGAGTGAGTTCCAGGACAGCCAGGACTATACAGAGAAACCCTGTCTCGAAAAACAAAACAAAACAAAACAAAACCAAAAAAAAGATTTATTTTATGTATGAGTATACTGTTGCACTCTTCAGACACACCAGGAGAGGGCACAAGATCCCATTAAAGATGGTTGTGGAGGCAGAGGCAGGCGGATTTCTGAGTTCGAGGCCAGCCTGGTCTACAAAGTGAGTTCCAGGACAGCCAGGGCTATACAGAGAAACCCCGTCTCAAAAAAAAAAAAAAAAAAGATGGTTGTGAGCCACCATGTAGTTGCTGGGATTTGAACTCAGGACCTCTGGAAGAGCAGTCAGTGCTCTTTTTTTTGTTGTTGTTGTTTTATTTTTTTTTTTAATTTTTATTTTATTTTATTTTATTTTATTTTTTTGAGACAGGGTTTCTCTGTATAGTCCTAGCTGTCCTGGAACTCACTTTGTAGACCAGGCTGGCCTCGAACTCAGAAATCCTCCTGCCTCTGCCTCCTGAGTGTGTTGTTTTTTGAGACAGGGTTTCTCTGCATAGCCTTGGCTGTCCTGGAACTCACTCTGTAGACCAGGCTGGCCTCGAACTTAGAAATCTGCCTGCCTCTGCCTCCTGAGTGCTGGGATTAAAGGCGTGCGCCACCACGCCCGGCTGCAGTCAGTGCTCTTAACCACTAAGCCATCACTCCAGCCCCAAGACAGCGCATCTTTAAAAAAAAAAAGATTTATTTTACTTTATCTATGTGAATGTGTGTGCCTACATGTATGTGTGCGTAGTATGTATGTGTCTGGTACCTGAGAAGAAGGTGTGAAATCTACTACAACTGCGGATCCAGATGGTCATAAGCCATCATGTGGGTACCAGGAGTCAAACTGGGTCCTCTGTAAGAGCAAAAAAAATCCTCTAGCCCATAGCAGGGCGTGGTGGCGCATGCCTTTAATCCCAGCACTTGGGAGGCAGAGGCAGGCGGATCTAGGCCAGCCTGGTCTACAGAGTGAGTTCCAGGACAGCCAAGGCTACACAGAGAAACCCTGTCTCGAAAAAACAAAACAAAACAAAACAAAAAAAGTCCTCTAGTCCACGGAGCCATCTCTCAGCCTCGGCTTCCTCTGCTTTTTTTTTTTTTTTAAATTAATTTTTATGTTTAATTTTTATTTTAAAGATTTATTTAGGGGGCTGGTGAGATGGCTCAGCGGGTAAGAGCACCCGACTGCTCTTCCGAAGGTGATAAATTCAAATCCCAGCATCCACATGGTGGTTCACAACCATCCGTAACGAGATCTGGCGCCCTCTTCTGGAGTGTCTGAAGACAGCTACAGTGTATTTACATATAATAAATAAAATTAAATCTTAAAAAAAAAGATTTATTTATTATTATAAATAAGTATACTATAGCTGTCTTCAGACACAACAGAAGAGGGTGTCAGATCTCATCAAGGGTGGTTGTGAGCCAGCATGTGGGTGCTGGAAATTGAACTCAGGACCTTCGGAAGAGCAGTCAGTGCTCTTGCCTGCTGAGCCATCTCACCAGCCCGTATTGTTTGTTTTTTAAATAGGTTTCTAGAGTTAGAGGAACCTTTCTGGCTGTGGCCATGCAGTGTGCCATGGGCTGTCAGGGACTGTCCTATTCACTGTGGTACTATCAGCTGAGGTGCCACCTAGTTCCCTTAGTGCACCGGTTCTCAACTTTCCTGATGCTGAGACAGTTCATGTTGTGGTGAACCCCTAACAAAAACTTATTTGGTTGCTATTTTATGACTCTATTTGCTGCTGTTATAAATCATTCTATAAATAATTTTGGAGATAGAAGGTTGGTGTGTGTGTGGGGGTGGCAACCCACAGGTTGAGAACCCTGCCTCGGCGGGAGCAGCCCACCACAATGGACACAAGTGGATGAATATTGTTGTCTTCCTGCGGGCTGCTTCTCTTCCAGGACACCACATTAGTGTCTTAATTGTATTAGAAGCGAAACAAGTCTCGGCCTTCCCCGTTCTCTGACGTTGTCTCTGAACTTCACGGGACATCTCCACTGTGCAAAGGAGTATAGTTTGCACGTTTTGTACAGTGTGCTCCTTCAGAACCTCTGGGGCCTTTCCTCCTGACTAGACTTAGAAAGACTCCAGAGAAATGTGCCCCTGCCCCCATCCCAGCAAGGGCTCAGACGGGGCGGGACTTGGTCACGTGGGTGGTGTGTGTCTGAGGGCATGTTAGCTGGGTTATCCTCCCTACCCCCACCTTTCACTCACTCCCCGGAAGCCGGTCCCGGAGTACTTGAGGGAGCAGGCCAGTCAGGCTTCTTGTCCTGCTAGCCTCTTGAGTGTATGCTTTCTTTGGGAGGTGAAAGCCAGTTCTTGCAGATGCATAACTCTCTACCACTGAACCATACCCCCAGCCCTTTGGGGGACAGGATCTCTGTGTAACTCAGGTTGCCTTTAAACTCATGATAAACTCCTGCCTCCATCCCTGAGAGCTGCGATTTGTTATTGCTTCTTTGGGGGTTTGATATTTATTATTATCCATGTACATGATGTGTGTGTGTGTGTGCGCGCATGCGCGTGTGCTTATGTGTGTGTGTGTGTGCGCGCGCGTGTACGCGTGGGTCCATGTGTCACACAGTACTTGTGTGGAAGTCAGAGGACAACTGGATGGAGTTGGCCTTTCTACCTTTTATATGGATTCTAGGAGTCAAGCTCAGGCCACCAGGCCTACATGGCCAAGGCTTTATCTGTTGAGCTGTTTTTCGGGCCCAAAGGACTCTCTGTGCTGGAGACCCTCCATAGCCTGACCTCACAACCCAGACCAAGTGCTGTGCCTGTGCCTGTGCCTGTGCCTGTGCCTTACCGGTCTCTGTGGTAGTGGTGACTCATCGTGACAAGGCAGCATTGTAGTCAGGTTCTGCAGGGCCAGGCAGGGCAGCAACCCCACTTGGTGGGGTTTAACCAGCCATGTTCATTTTTTCTTCTGTGACCCAAAGCCCTGAAGTGGCCTGGGCTTTGGGAACTAGACAGAGATATATATTTCTGGCCGCTGTTCTGATATCTTTAGCAGCCAGCATGTGGCATTTGTCCTCCTGGGCTCGAGGTGGCCACAGCACCTCCACTATCACTACAGTGTTCCAGGTGGGCTTGGGGAGGTTGACGGGATTACCCTCATTTGCACAGGGGGAAACTGAGGCATGGGGGCTCTGAGCCTGTACTCCAATGAGGGGCTCTGGGGATAAAGCATAGCAGATCCAGCCAGGAGTCAGTTTAGTTATTCCCTGATAGTGGATGGGCACCTATCAAGGTCCTGGTTCAGGGTGCCTGGTGACCTGGGCTGGGTGGGTGGGAGGGGTGGGGCAGTAAGCATGGGTCCTGATATTTGACACTTCAGCTTCTGTTGGTAGTCAAACTGAGGAATCCCTGTGAATTGACCCAGGGCTGTGAGTGGATTGCCAGCGGTTGGCACGGACCCTGAAGACCTCAGCCAGGCCTATGAGAGGGCTGCAGGGTGGACGATGCTGGGTCAGCAAGGCATTGACCTGGGCTTCTAGCTTCTCGTTGTCAGAATATGGGATTGCAGTGGTCACCAAGGGGCCTCTGGGCAGAGTACATTCAGGCCTAAGCCTAGTTGGCAAGGCAGCCTCCCCCCACCCCCCAATCTGGCAGCCATGGCTGGGACCCACAATGCAGTGCTCTCTAGTCTGGAAGCGGGAGGGGAGGGAGGGGGGCATCTCTTTAGGACAAAGCTCTGGGGCCCAGTCTGGCCCACCACTGTTCTTGTACATAAAGTTTTAGAGGGATACAGCCATGCTTTTTAAAGACAAGACTATGTAGCCCAGGTTGGCCTCAAATTCATAATCCTTGGGGTCTTGGGTGTTGCGATTACAAGCCTGTGCCGTCATGCCTGGCTCCAGCTGTGCCTGTGTTTATGGCTTAACTAAGGCGGCTTTAGGATCACAAGGGCAGAGTTCAACAGTTGGGACAGCAACCACATGGCCCACAAGGCTTAGCATACCGACTGTCTGGCCCTTTGCAGACAGAGCTGCTGGCCTGGGCTTGAACAGAAAGCAGCTGGCATCAGGATTGGTGGGCGGGGCTTTCCAAGAGTGAGACCTAAGGATGGGCTAGGAGCCCTGGGAAGGTTTGGGAGATGGTGAAGGCCCTAAGGTCTGGGTTTGGTTTAGTACAGATTCAAAACCCCCCTCTCTTCCAGCCGTGCCAGAGGCTGGCTTGTCACAGGCCAGGACAGCCATTTGGGGGCTTTTGTGAGAAAAGAAGCTACAGACTGGTACAGATACAGGGAAGGAGCAGACACTGGGTGCTTCTGCCTCTGCCAGAGACAGCATTCAGAGTAACAGGCTCAGACAAGCACCTTGGACTTGTGGCCCTAGAGAACCAGGCCACCTGATTTTCCAAGAGAAGCCAACTTGTAGTTGGGTTTCCTGGGAAATCTGGTTTTTATCCAGTTAATTGCATTTTTATGAAGTCACATAGGGAACAGGCACAGGAATGCCTGGCCCGCAGGCTTCAAAGTAGGGAGCTTGGGGGTGGGTAGGTGGAGAATGGCTGGAGGGTGGGCCCAGCTGAGCCCCTCCAGCAGCAACAGCAGCCTGGCTGTGGCCCCCAGGCTGGGCAGGATGGTGTCGGGTTTCTAGCTTGACCTAGCCACCCCTGGGCTGTGGAGAATTCCTGCCTAGGAGTATGGAGTTGGGAATGGGGTGCCAGAGCTCATAGCCTTGGGAACTCTACCTGTAGTCCCCTCTGAGGAATGCAGAGTGAGTAAGAGAGGCTGACTGTAAGGCATATGTTTGTTACTTTGTCATCCAGGAGCCTGAAAGGTGGGTGGCAGGCGGGGCTGAACAGCATAGGGCTTCCCTGGGCGAGGTCGAGCTGGCCAGCCCTTTAAAGGGTGTCTGCACCCTTACTGTGGCTGGGCCACTTTGCAGCATCCTGGACATGCCTGCTCCTGTTGACCTGGCTTTTGAGCCTTTTGTGAAAGCGGTTCCCATCCAGGTGGATTTCCTACTGCCTCAGGCAGGTGTCTGGGCTGAAAGTGACTGCTAACTGCAATTTGGCTTAAACAAAGAAATTCTGTCACTCCCCAACAGGAAACTTCCAGTATGGGGCCTGAATCGAATCCTGAGATCCAAAGAGTGGTACATGGGCTCTTTCTTACTCATGGCCCCATTCTGTGTCCCTTGGGTACGGCGTTCGTGGGTAGGTCCTGGGTGGTGGCACTCCTGCAACCTCAGGGAGAGTAACCCAGTGACAGAGAGAGGAACCCAAGGTGGCTTCTCATTGGGCCTGATTGGGTCATGTGCTCAGCTAGCCCAGTAGCTTGTGGGCAAGGGCAGGCCCTGCTGTTAGAGAGTTGGGCAAGACCAGCCTGGCCAAAAGAAACCAGGATACTATCCCGGAAGCGAAGTGTACACAGACCAGAACAGCCCTCGGCCGCATCTTCTGCAGGAGGGCGGTCAGGAGAGTGTTAGGGGCTGACCACGGCAGGTTCTCGAATCATGTAGCATGGAGATCACTCCAGTATCTCTCTCTCTCTCTCTCTCTCTCTCTCTCTCTCTCTCTCTCTCTCTCTCACACACACACACACACACACACACACACACACACACACACACACACACACATGTATGCATGTGGCCAAGATGATGCCCAGAGCCTTCCTTGCTCCAGGTGAAATGGACCTATACCAACTCTATAGACTTTCTTTTCTTTTCTTTTCTTTTCTTTTCTTTTCTTTTCTTTTCTTTTCTTTTCTTTTCTTTTCTCTTCTTTTTCTTTTCTCCTTTCTTTCTTTTCTTCTTTCTTTCTTTCTTTCTTTTCTCCTTTCTTTCTTTCTTTCTTTCTTTCTTTCTTTCTTTCTTTCTTTCTTTCTTTCTTTGGTTTTTCGAGACAGGGTTTCTCTGTATAGCCCTGGCTATCCTGGAACTCACTTTGTAGACCAGGCTGGCCTCGAACTCAGAAATCTGCCTGCCTCTGCCTCCCGAGTGATGGGATTAAAGGGGTACGCCACCACTGCCCTGCCAGACTTCCTTAGGGTCCAGGGTGGAAACACTTTTAGGAAAGAAAAGCCAGCCTGGTTGAAGGGGCTGGTTTCTGGGGAGCCCTTGGAGTTAGTAATTAGATCCCCCTTTCTAAACTCACAAGCTCCAGCGTGTAATATTCCTTGGTGGTAAAGCTTCTCCCACACCCCCAATCCCTCTTTTCCTGGCTACCCGAAGCCAGCAGTAGGATTTCTTCCCATCACCAAGAGAAAGGTCTGGTGCCAGCCTGCTGCTGAGTTAGCTCAGGAAGACTTGGAGTTGGATCCTGGAAGAAGCTGCCAGGGCCTCTCATTGCTTCTGGATTCCAGCAGAGTTGGGTTCAACTCTCTCTTTTTTTGGAAATCTGTCTTGGTGTTGGTAGAACCATTCACAAGAGAACAGAGGATGTGGGTGTGGTGTGGTAGTAATAGCCTTTGGCTAGCATTCAGAAGGTGGAGGCTGGACGATGATCAGAGTTCAAAGTCAGCTTCTGTTAGGGAGTTCAAGACTAACCCTGGATACATGCGACCCTGTTTCAGCCCTGCCCCAACCCTCCCCTAAAAATTTCGGGAGGTTCTCTGTGGACCTCATCTGGAGCTGGGGTACTGACATTGGCCTGGTCTTGGCACTCATATTCTGTTGGCGTCTACCGACCAGCTAAGTAGAGGTGCCTGATGGGAAATCTCCCCTCCCAAAGTTACACTCAGCACAAGCCAGAAACTGGGTGTGTGGGTTTTCCTAAGGGTTTCATGTTTTGAAAAGGAGTATGTGAGCGAGTAGGCCACAGCCTTGAGCATGGGGGTGGGGGTTGGGGCTCCAGGGAAGAGATGCCAAAGACAGCACAATGCCTGTCTCAGCACAGCAAAGGTGCCTATCATATACGTGTATGCTAGTGTTTGCACGCGCGCGCACACACACACACACACACACACTCATAAACCCCCCCCCCCCCCCGAAAGACTGCAAACAGGAGCATGAGGTTTCTGCTCTCTCTCCAGTTCCTTCTCCATCAGACCTTGGGATTCTGGTTCTGGCCCACATCCTCAGAATCTTCTGCTGCTGTGATATGGTCAGGTCCCCCACCTAGGTAGCCTCAGCTCTGGACATGTTGGTGATTGGCCTGGTCATGTAGAGACTTTCCTTTAGTGGTGGGTAACTCCTGGCACCAGAGCCAGTGGATCCCTGTTGTGACATGATACCGTGGCTTTTCTCATTCCAGGAGCCAGCAGGGCTAGCACCCCTGACAGATGGGCTGCCCAAGCTGTACAGGACGAAGGGCTATCTTCCCATGGATGCTTGGAGGGGCAAAGCCTGAGAGCCCCTTGACTATTACCATGCCAGGGTGCAGAGGGAATGGGTTCTCTTGCTTTCTGTGCTTGCTTTGGGTTTTTTTCCTTGAGCTGTGTAAAGCAGCCATGGGATCTCAGGAAGGAGTAGCACCTGAATCAGCCTACAAAGGCATCTTCTGCCAGCCCTAAGGCCTGCAGGAAGGGGTGTTGCAGGCAAATCTCAGCTTGACCCTGTCATGTTAGTCACCCCAATAAAGGTGTCAAGAGCTCTCTAGTGGTCCAGCTGGGACTCGTGCAGACTAAGTGTCCCTTTTCTCCTGTGTTAGTGTTTCTTGCAGGCCACTCTTTCTGGCCAAGGCAGGCTGGACCTTCACAGGACCCTGTCCCTAGTGCTAGCCATCTCTTCTGCAGATGGCCTTCTTGTTCTTATCCCTGCCTTCCAGGTCCCCTTACAAAGCTTCCACCTGACCTAGGCATCTGGAATTCCTTTTAGAGGCAAGGATGCTCTTGCATATACAGTATTACTTTCATACAGGGTTTTACTGGGTAGCCCTGGCTATCCTGGAGTTCACTATGTAGACCAGGCTAGCCTCAAACTCACAGAGCTATGCCTGTCTCTACATCCATAGTGGTGTGCTCCACCACACCTGGCTGCTTCTTTTTTAAGTTTATTTTTGTGAGCACGAGTGTTTTGTCTGCATATAGTTCTGTGTCACATGTGCTTCATGGAGTTCATGGAAGACAAAAGGTGTTGCCAGGTGCCCCGGGACTAGGGTTACAGCCTCCATGTGGACACGGGGAGCTGACCACAGCTTCTCTGGAGGAGTAGCCAGTGCTCTTACCTGCTCAGCCACCCCTTCAGCCTGCATGCGAATTCGTTTCTTTGTGCATACAGGGCTTTTGCTTGTATGTATGTATGTCTGTGCACTATGTGTTTGTCTGGTACCAGAGGAGGTCAGAAGAGGCCATCAGAACTGGAGTTGCCAGCAGCTCTGTGGGTGTTGGAAATCAAAACTGAAACTAGTTCCCCTGAAGAGCAGCTAAGGCTCTAACCTGCTCAGTATCTCTTCAGCTCCCTGCATATGCTTTCTACACACACACACACACACACACACACACACACACACACACACACTAAAGGATGAAATTAAAAGTCCAAAATAGGGGCTGGTGAGATGGCTCAGCAGGTAAGAGCACCCGACTGCTCTTCCGAAGGTGATGAGTTCAAATCCCAGCAACCACATGGTGGCTTATAACCACCCGTAACAAGATCTGACACCCTCCTCTGATGCGTCTGAAGTCAGCTACAGCGTACTTCTGAAGAATAATAAGAAATGAATCCTTGGACCAGAGAGACCAACTGGAGCGAGCGAGGCTGTCCGGAGCAAGCAGAGCTGAACAGGGACGGCCGGAGCAAGCTGGGACTGCCGGAGCTAGCGGGCTGGAGCGAGTGGGGCCGAACAGGGACAGCCGGAAAGAGCGGGGCCAACCGGAGCAATCGGAGCTGATCGGAGCTAGCGGGCCGACTGGAGCGAGTGGGGCTGGCTGGAACAAGCAGGGGCTGTACAGGGCGGCCGTGAGCCAGCGGGGTTGACCGGAACAAGGGGGAAAAAAACCAACAACTCCAAAATAGCCGGGCTTGGTGGCACACGCCTTTAATCCCAGCACTCGGGAGGCAGAGGCAGGTGGATTTCTGAGTTCTAGGCCAGCCTGGTCTACAGAGTGAGTTCCAGGACAGCCAGAGCTATACAGAGAAACCCTGTCTCGAAAAACCAAACCAACCAAACAAAAAACAAAAAACTCCAAAATAATGAACCTGTTGAGACGGCAGTAGAAAGGTGTCTTAGTTAAGGGTTGATGCAATGAAACACGATGATGGAAGCAAATTGGGGAGAGGGTTTATTTAATGGCTTACATGTCCATATCATTCATTCACCATTGGAGGAAGTCAGGATAGGAACTCAAGAGAAGGAACCTGTAGTCAGGAGCTGGTGCAGAGGCCATGGAGGGATGCTGCTTACTAGCTTATTCCTCAGCCTGCTTTTTTTTTTTTTTTTTTGGTTTTTCGAGACAGGGTTTCTCTGTTTAGCCCTGGCTGTCCTGGAACTCACTTTGTAGACCAGGCTGGCCTTAAACTCAGATATCTGCCTGCCTCTGCCTCCCGAGTGCTGGGATTAAAGGCGTGCGCCACCACGCCCCCGCGTCAGCCTGCTTTCTTTTTTTTTTTTTCTTCCTGCTTTTTTTTTTTTTTTTGGTTTTTCGAGACAGGGTTTCTCTGTATAGCCCCGGCTGTCCTGGAACTCACTCTGTAGACCAGGCTGGCCTCGAACTCAGAAATCCGCCTGCCTCTGCCTCCCGAGTGCTGGGATTAAAGGCGTGCGCCACCACGCCCGGCCTGCTTTCTTATAGAACCCAAACCACCAGTCAGGAGGTAGTACAACCCACAATGGGTTGGGCCCTCCCCCATCAATCACTAAGAAAATCTTCTACAGGCTTGCCTGCATCAAGCATCTTTTTTGTTGTTGTTGTTGTTGTTTCTCAGGGTTTCTCTGTATAGCCCTGGCTGTCCTGGAACTCAGTCCGTATCAAGCATCTTAAGTTCAGTGCAGGGAAGTCCTGTATGTAGAGGAACTGTCATGTCCAGAGGACACAAGTTCATAGTTCTCTGCCTCAGCTTCCAGGATGCTCTCTGAGCACTGGGGCTGTTACTTGGCTTTCATTGTACTGTTTTGCTGCTGTCACTATTGTTGTTTTGGTTATAGGTTCTTACTATGCTGCCTGGCTGGCTTGGAACTGGCCATGTAAGCCAGGCTGGCCGGGAACTCACGGAGATCCACCTGCTGCTTCCTTGTGAGAGTTGAGATTAAAGACTTGGGCTACCATGCCAGGACTAAATCGAACTCTTAAAGTAGTAAACACTGGGGGGCTTAGCTATTGCTCTTGTGGAGGACCTGGGTTTGATTCCCAGCATACAGATGGTGGCTCACAACCACTTGTAGCTCTAGTTTCAGGAGATCCAACACCCTCTTCTGACGTCCATGGGTACCAGGCACACACATTCACACAGGCAAAACACTCATCTAGCTCTTGCTCTCTCACTCTCTTGCCTCTTTGTTCCCCCTCTCCCTCCATTCCCTTCTCCCCTCTCTCCACGTGGCCATGGCTGGCCTCTACTTCTCTACTCTCTCCTTCTCTCTGCCTTTCTCTGCCTCTACTGCCCTCTTTACACCCCTCCCCAAGCCCTGAATATACTATTCCATGGTAAAACAAAACAAAAAAACCAAAAAAACCCAAAAACCCCACTTATCTAGATAAAATAATTTAAAATAGAGCCGGGCGTGGTGGCGCACGCCTTTACTCCTAGCACTTGGGAGGCAGAGGCAGGCAGATTTCTGAGTTAGAGGCCATCCTGGTCTACAAAGTGAGTTCCAGGACAGCCAGGGCTATACAGAGAAACTCTGTATCGAAAAACCAAAAAAAAAAAATTTTTTTTTAAATAAATTCTAAAGTAGTAAATAATCTTGAACTTAAACTTTGGGTATTAGGAACCTGGCAAATGGGTCCCTGAGTTTGAAACCAGTTCTACCAGCCGGGCGTGGTGGCGCACGCCTTTAATCCCAGCACTTGGGAGGCAGAGGCAGGCGGATTTCTGAGTTCGAGGCCAGTCTGGTCTACAGAGTGAGTTCCAGGACAGCCAGGGGAATACAGAGAAACCCTGTCTCAAAAAACCAAAAAAAAAAAAAAAAAAAAAAGAAAGAAACCAGTTCTGGCTACACGGTGAGTTCTAGGCCATTCAGAGCTACATAGTCTATTTAAAAAAACAAAAACAGGGCCGGGCATGGTGGCGCACGCCTTTAATCCCAGCACTCGGGAGGCAGAGTCAGGCGAATTTCTGAGTTCGAGGCCAGCCTGGTCTACAAAGTGAGTTCCAGGACAGCCAGGGCTATACAGAGAAACCCTGTCTCGAAAAACCAAAACCAAACCAAACCAAACCAAAACAAAACAAAAACAAGAGCCGGGCGTGGTGGGGCACGCCTTTAATCCCAGCATTCGGGAGGCAGAGGCAGGCGGATTTCTGAGGCCAGCCTGGTCTAAAAAGTGAGTTCCAGGACAGCCAGGACTACACAGAGAAACCCTGTCTCGAAAAACCAAA
>LR749583.1:1622393-1767113 GCA_902729485.2 Mus minutoides
CTAAAATAAAACCCAACCAACCAACCAACCAACCAACCAACCAACCAACCAACCAATCCACCCTGTCCTGAGGGATGTTCCCACTGCTCCCTGACTCCTATGTCAGGTGGCTCACAACTGTCCGTGCTCCTGGGTATCCCACACTATACTGTTACAGATGTTTCCTGGGAAAACACAACACATGTCTACTCACCCCAGAAAGGGAGACTTGACAGACCAAAGTAACAATTGCACCAATGCCCAACTTGATAACGCCAATGAGTTTTTTTGTTTTGTTTTTGTTTTTGCTACAAAGAGGTAATTAAATATGTAAAAAGCATCTAGAAATAAAAATTAGGAAAACAGGCAAAGGGTATATAAGCAGGCATTCCACAAAAACACTAATTATGGGACTTAGCCTTAGGGACTCTGAGAAGCCTCTGCGGTTCCATCCTTTGTTTCTCTGTTTGAGTGTGGGTGTGCCATGGAGCGTGTGCAGAGGTCAGAGGCCAGGTTCCAGTATCAGTCCTTACCTTGCATTTAGTCTGAGAGAGGGGCTTTCTTTTCTGTGACTCTCATTTGCCCCTGTGTATGCTGGCCATGAACTGCATTCTGCTCCCAGTTCCATCTCACCACAGGAGTCCTGGGGCCATGTGGGTCTGTGGAGTCCTCGAACCTGAAGGACAAGCTCTCTACCCATTGAACAACCTTACCAGTTCTAAGTTGGGTCTCCTATGTAGCTTTGGCTAGCCTGGAACTCAAAGATCTGCCTGACTGGATTATAGGTGTATACTACCACTTGTGCTGTGTTTTTTGTTTTTGTTTTTTTAAAAAGACAGTCTCCAGTGAAGCCCAGGCTGGCCAAGGATCTGCAGTTCTACCTTGGATTTCAGGTCTGCACTTGGCTAGTATGAGACAATACTGAAATCACTGTGATGAGCTAGCCTAGAATGTGGCTTGCCTATAATTTCTGTAGATAGTTCAGATGTTTGGCATTTCAGGCTGAAAAGATTAACCATTGATGAAATTTTGGAATCACAGGAAGCATGTCCCTGTTCCCTGATGATGGATACCATTCTGTGGACAACTGGCAGTATCTGCCAGAATGTGGAATGTGTAGAATTTCACTTCTAGAAATCCAGCTTACCCATATGACAAAAAGAGAGACAAACACCAGCTGTGCATGGTGGCTCAACACCTGATCCCAGCTACTTGAGAGGCTGAGGTAGGAGTATTGTGAGTTTAAAGCCAGCCTCAACTACAGGGTGATTTCAAAGCCAGCTACATAGTAAATTCCAGGTCAATTTTGGCTACATAGTAAGTCCTTAAATAAAACAGATAGAACCAAGCATAGCCTGGGCTACACAGTGCAACCATCTCAGAAAAACCCAGGGCGAGCCGGGTGTGGTGGCGCATGCCTCCCAGCACTCGGGAGCCAGAGGCAGGCGGATTTCTGAGTTCCGTGGCCAGCCTGGTCTACAAAGTGAGTTCCAGGACAGCCAGAGCTACACAGAGAAACCCTGTCTCGAAAAACCATAAAAAAAAAAAAAAAAAAAAAAAAGAAAAAACCCAGGGCACTTGCCTAGTCTGTTCAATGCCCTGAATTCATCTGTGGAACTTAATAATATAATAAAAAGTTATCCAACAGGTGTTGAATAGCAATAGGCAAGACAGTGCCCAAGTGTTATTATTATTATTACTATTTTGAGACACCTTCATGTAGCCCAGACTGGCCTCAGATTTAATATATAACAAAAGATGGCCTTGACTTGGTCCCCCCACCTCCTCTCGACTACAAGGATGACAGATTTGAACCAGCATACCCAATTCACTTGGTGCTGTGGCTGGAACCTGGGGCTTCTTGCAAGCTAGACAAGCACCCTGCCAGCCAGCCACATCTCAAGCCCCAAATGTTCTTTGCAGGGAATGCTCCTGTCCTAGCTGGCCCACAGAATGCTGTGCTATAACATGGAGATGATGGACCAGGAGTCCCAAGATATAAAAATTAAGCACAAGGAGGCACAGAGCTTGTATGTGTGTAGAAAGAGAGAGGGAGAGACAGACAGACACACATTTTAAGGATAAAAGTTCGCGTAGCAGTATGTTCCATGAGGAGTCTTTTTCATGACTACATCCTTTCCTTTTTTTTTTGTTGATATTTTGGTATGTTTTTCTATTCAAAAACTTCACTCAAAATCAGCCCCCCCCCGGCCCCGAATATTCTATATAAAAACAGGTACCTATGGGGCTGGCGAGATCTTATGCCTGGGTGGTGGTGGTGCACACGCTTAATCCCAGCACTCAGGAGGCAGAGGCAGGTGGATTTCTGAATTTGGTGCCAGCCTGGTCTACACAGGGAAACTATGCCTTAAAAACAAAACAAAACAAACACAAATAAACCAAAAAATAAAATCAAAAACAAAAAGAAAGAAAAAAGAAGTGATTGTTGTTCTTCCAGGGGAGCAGAGTCCTTCCCAGCATCCTCACTGGGCAGCTCACAACTGCCTCTAACTCCAGGTCTAGGGGATGGGAGGCTTCCTTCTGACTTCCTCCTTTCCATGGGCAGCTGCATGTGTGGGACACACATTCAGCTTTTTTTTTTTTTTTTTTGGTTTTTGGAGACAGGGTTTCTCTGTATAGCCCTGGCTGTCCTGAAACTCACTCTGTAGACCAGGCTGGCCTCGAACTCAGAAATCCTCCTGCCTCTGCCTCCCAAGTGCTGGGATTAAAGGCGTGCACCACCATGCCCAGCTCTGTTGGTTTTTTTAAAATTTAACTTATTCACTTTATATCCTGCTCCCTCCCTCCCACAATCCTTCCCCTTTTCTGTTTCTCCTCTGAATGATGGGGCCCTGTGGGTATCCCCGCACCCTACACCCCTGCACTAAAAGTCACTGTGAGGCTAGGTGCTTCCTCTCTTTATTGAGGCCAGAAAAGGCATCCCAACTAGAAGAACACATCCTATGTATAGGCATTAGCTGTTAGCTCTGTTGGTTTTCCTGTAGAGTTCCTATTCCCTTCAGAGCCCACAGCAAGCACTCTTAACTGCCATCTCCATAACCCCAGCAATGTACATTTAGAAGGAAAACTATGGAGATCTCTCTTCAGCCTTCCTCCTCCTGCCTGGCCTCTGTGGGTGCTGGATCCAGCATCCTCAGCCCTGGGACCTTATTCCAAGACACTTGGGCAGTCTCTGAAGTGGGATCTGAACACGTGCTCTCTGCAATTCCAGCTCCTGGCAGTCTGACTGTATCTGTCTATTCTGGTCCTTGTTGCACCTCACCCAACTCCATAGGCTCTCTGGAAGGGTCCTATAGCAGTCATTAGGCTGCCCAGGAGACCTACTTCCAGCAGCCAAGGGACAAAAGACTGCAACTATAATGTCCCTGTCTTTTCACTTATTTTTGGGGGACTCATAAGGATCTGGCTCAAACTTGTTTCTGATTTGTGTCAATACATTCTCCCTTAGCTCTAGAGAAGCTACCCAAGAGACACAAGCAGTCAGGAGGGCTTGCTCTTGGCTCTTGGCTTTACATTAACGTCCTACCAACCCAGAGTCAGGAGGGTTTGCTCTTGGCTCTTGACTTTACACTAACGTCCTACCAACCCCGAGAAGGAGTCGATCTAGGTCTTTTGCTCAGTGCCCTTCTTAGGCTAGTGAATGAGAGGCACCTTACAAACAGGTGTCTGTCCAGAATGAAGGTGACCCTCAGGTGGGTGACTTCAGACCCTGAGCTGCTGACAGCATCACCCATCAGCCCCTCTGGTATACCCAACTGATGTTTCCTTGACCATGAACTAGTTACTTACGGAGGCTCCTGGATATCCCTAAGAGATCCAGGGGATGGGAAGATGACTCAGTAGATACAGGCACTTCCTGTGTAAGCCTAGTGACCCGAGGTTGCTTTCTGGCAACCAGGAAAAGGACACCAGTCATCCTCAAGGACTATGATGTGCAGGTTAAGGCATCTGGGTCACCACTGCTAAAGGAAGTGCGTTTTCTGGAAAGAGGTTGGAGCTAGAGCCCTAGCTGGGCTTGCAACCAGACTCCAGTGCCACCTACCACAGCAGTGTAATCAGAGTTCAGCTGCTAAGTCTACTTGGACCCCTTTAACCTTCCAGAATCCAGAAGTCTCATTTGAACCCTAGCCCCTACTCTTGATTTTCCTTCATATTTTTTCCTCAGATGAGATAAGGTCTGTATATCCTTGGGCTTCAAATTCAGAGACCTGTCTCTGCCTTCTAGGTGCTCAAACTAAAGACTAAAGCCCATCTCCAAGTTGGGCTGATTTCTCTTTTAAGCAGAGCAGGCCTCAGGCTTTCAACCCTCAGCACACAGTACAAGCGGGCAACAGTCCAGGCCGGGGAGGTGGCACAGGAAGTATTTGTCTAGCATGCAAAAAACCTTGGGTTTCATTCCCAGTACCATACAAATCATCATGGTAGTTGGTGATCAACTGTCATCTTAGCACTTGGGAGGTGGAGGCCAGAGGATCCGAAGTTGGTCATTCTTGGCTACAAAGCAAGCTAAAGTCTAGGGAGGAGTATGAGTATACGACCTTGTCTCCTGCCCTACCCCTAAAGGCAGGGGTTAGGGGTGGGCAGGTCAATTGAAAGCTTGTCTCCCATGCATATAACTCTATCCAGGTTTAATTCTTGCCCCTACACTAGAAGGAAAAAAAAAAAAGTGTGGGTTCAAGCAGGAGCCAGGAAGTTCAATGAGAGGGTTTAGACTCTCAGACCTTTCCAGTCAGTCCTAGACAGGTTAGCCTTCCTGCAGAACATGGCTGCAGGGTGCAGCTGAGAATAAGAGCCGTGGAGATTGCCTTTTTCCTTGACTGAGGGACCACACTTCTCTGAACCTTGCTGTCAGCCCCTGGGATTTCCAATCCCTTTATGGGTGTTCCCCCCCCCCCCCCCCCCACATACTTTTTGAGGCTGCAGAGAGCAGGGTGTGGCTACTTTAAGCCTTTAATCCCAGCACTCGGGAGGCAGAGGCAGGCGGATTTCTGAGTTCGAGGCCAGTCTGGTCTACAGAGTGAGTTCCAGGACAGCTAGGGTTATACAGAGAAACCCTGTCTCGAAAAACAAAGAACTTGAGTGGAACTCAGTATCTCATAGTCCCAGAAATGCCCTTTAGAGGCGATACTTCCCCAAACTCCCAGTTTTTAGGAATTCCACTTTCTGACCAGGTTCCCCATCTCCCCACTACTAGAGGCCAGGGTAGAGCTTCTCCAGAAACTGACTAGGGATGCCAGCCTGTCCCAGCATGTACAACCCAGAGCAGCAGGCTGCTCTAAGGACTCAGTTGTCCCACTGGGCTCTCTAGCAGCCAGCACACTAGGAAGGCCCTTGTATTTCCAGCCTTGTTATTAGCCCCTAAAAGGTAACTAGTTTATTGGGGCATACATCTGGAGAGGGGCCATATGAACATCATATGTAAATGAAAAAGTGACTTTAAGTGGTATCTTCTTTTTCTGTGCGTCATCTTTGAAGAACTTTGAAAGTGCAACCTAAGGAATTCCAGGAGGGGGTATAACTACCTTTTGCCTCCAGTCTCAACAGATCCTTGTCCACACTGCAACCACACTAAACTCTTGCGGATGGAAACCAGCCAGCCAACTTGTCAAGCCTTCAGGATAGAAATGGGCACCATGTGAAGTCAGGCTCCCTCCCTGTAGCTGAGGGAAGAAGATACTGCTGTTATGCTGGAGTGTCTTGTGGAATGGTTTCCCTTTATTAGTGTTTAGGATTTTCCAGATCTTTCACATCAATGCTGTATTGAACCAGGCATCCAGTTGGTACCAGCTTTCAACAGTGAGGTAAGACAATCAGCAAGTAGAACAAACCATTGGTTGGCATAGTCCTATGTAAGTTCAGTGAACATTAGGAAATTTCTTATGACCTCAGGTTGAGGGCATATTCTGGGCCCCATTTTAAGAGGTCAGCATCCAGCAGTGAGGAAGAGGCACAGGCAGGACTCTCTCATGGGTGGGAGGAATCACTTTACAAGTAGCCACAATACTCACTTCTTGGAATGCTTCAGCTTGTAAGTTACCTTCTTTAAATACTTGGACACTCACTGCCAACAAGTACTGAGATCAAATGGACACTTTGGTAAGTAAGCAAAGAAACTCGAGCCTACCTGGATTTGAGAAACATTTGGACTGCTCTTTTATGCCCAACGACAATGGGAGAAGTGCAGAGGAGAGGCAATCAATTATGAAGTAGAATTTCCAGCCACACAAAATTTCAAGGGCAAGAAGACAGGACCTTTGGGATTAAGATTTTCTTTGAAAGCTCTATAGAACCTTTAAGCTTAGAGCTCCGGGTAGTTTCTAAAGTGCAAGGTGGCAGTGTGCATGGCTCTTAATTGAATGTCTGTTAGACTCAGTCAAAAGCAAACAGGAGCAATGGGCTTCTTTTTTTTTTTTATTTTATTTATTATATGTAAGTACACTGTAGCTGTCTTCAGACACTCCAGAAGAGGGCGCCAGATCTTGTTACGGATGGTTGTGAGCCACCATGTGGATGCTGGGATTTGAACTTATCACCTTCAGAAGAGCAGTCGGGTGCTCTTACCCGCTGAGCCATCTCACCAGCCCCATTTTTTTTTTTTAAATCCAACTTTTTTTTTTTTTAAAGATTTATTTTATTTATTATATTTAAGTACACTGTAGCTGTCTTCAGACACTCCAGAAGAGGGTGTCAGATCTCCTTACAGATGGTTGTGAGCCACCATGTGGATGCTGGGATTTGAACTTATCACCTTCGGAAGAGCAGTCGGGTGCTCTTACCTGCTGAGCCATCTCACCAGCCCGGGCTTCTTTCAAAATGGCTTTTATTGAGACTTTGAGAGCTTCAGCATGACTCCCACAGTGGCTAAACCCCCTTTAGTGCTGAGGTTTCACATCTATCTGCTTGGCAGGGGAGCACCTAGACTGCACAGATGTCCAGGGAGGACCACCACCTCACTTCGATTCTACCTGTACCAGTCTCATTAGTGGTCCTTGTAGATCTAAATTCCCACAAATGGGAGGTGGCTTTTTTTTTTTTTTTTTTTGGTTTTTTCGAGACAGGGTTTCTCTGTGTGCCCTGGCTGTCCTGGAACTCACTTTGTAGACCAGGCTAGCCTCGAACTCAGAAATCCGCCTGCCTCTGCCTCCCAAGTGCTGGGATTAAAGGCGTGCGCCACCACGCCCCTGCCGGGAGGTGGCTTTAAAAAAAAAAAATCAGCTGGTGTTTCTGATAGGGTGACTTTAGCATGAGGACATGGAGAAAACCCTCCCTGGGACCAGAGGCGCTGCACACATTTATAATGTATCCTGGCAACTGATTAGAAAAGCTCCAAGCCAGCCATAGCAATAGCAGCTCATGCTAGAATTGTACATTCTCCTTTACTGTTACGTCAGGAATCTGGTCTTTCTTGAAAGAGGCTCAGGAGTCCTGAAGGTAGCCAGTTCTGACTCCTCTAAGGCAATGTAGTTGAGAGGTGGCTGACCTCCCTTCCCCAGCACAGAGAAGCCCCACCCTATAAATGTTCTGCCACTTCTGCCCCCTTAGTGTAGTCTGCATTTAGCCTGTTCTTAAAAATCTCTTGTCTAATTAATGTACCAGCTCCGTCAGTGCCAAGTGCCCCAAATGTGCGCTCTTCAGTCTTTCTCTTCAGGGCAAAATAGTCAATGCTTGGTACAAGTGTTGCCATAGGAGGGAACAATACACAGGGAAGAAGACCACCAGGGCCCAACATAGTTCCGTCCTTCACCATGGCATCTACATACAGATGGATGCAATGCTCCTTATTTTGTTTTTGTTTTTCGAGACAGGGTTTCTCTTTGTAGCCCTGGCTGTCCTGGAACTCACTTTGTAGACTAAGCCGGCCTCGAATTCAGAAATCCGCCTGCCTCTGCCTCCTGAGTGCTGGGATTATAGGCGTGCCCCGGCCAATGCTCCTTATCAAAAGAGGGACTGAAAACCTCAAGGATGTTTCCTTTTGCAGCAAAAAGAACACACAATTTGTAGCAGGTGCCTGGAGAGAAAGCATGCTTTAAGCAAATGATAAGCTTGTGATTTCCCACAGTATTCTTTGTGAGTGTGGCTTCCATCTCTTCTCAGGGTGCTGTGGCATCAAACAGCAAAAGATGTAATAGACACACAGGACTGTCGTATGTAATAAAAGCAAATATTTACATTAAGCACAATACAGCAATTTATTTAGATGCTTAAAATGAATACAAAGAGAAATAAAGACCACAAAAATCATACAGACTACAACAGTGTGTCATATATTAGATGGTATAAATGAATACACCCAGTGGTGCTCAACTAAAGAGGAAACTAAATATCCCAAACGCAGCACTCAACTGTGCTTGCTGCTCTGATACAACACTCTTACAGATCTAAAAGGTGTCAAAATTAGTAGCTGTAAAATCAAATCTTGCATGTTATTTTAGCTTAAAAGGTCTCAGAAAGAGATCTGAAATACTATTTTTGACAATTGTAATGTCAAGGATACCCAGAACAAGAAAAAAATTCTATAATACAGAAGAGTCCAGATATATATCTTATGTTGCTGGCCTCTGTTGCAAGATTGTACAAGGTTATGTGCAAAAACTAAGTCTGTCCAAAGGTCCATACTATCGCAGGGTCAAGCTTCTGCTAGGTAAACTAGATAATAGCATTTATCACACAGCAAGGGCAACACTAAAAACCAATCTATGACGGGCACACAGTTAACAGTGTCATAAGCATCACTTGAGGTCTAAAAGACTGTACAAATATACATTTCAGCTATTCAGAAGATACATGAAAAAACGGTCCGTGTTCCCAAGCCTACTAGACACATTTGACTGGTAGTGTGTATGCCCGCCCTGCACTACTATGTGAATCAGGGTAAGGCTTTCCCAGGACATTCAACTGAACATCTGAGGGAAAGAAATGCTGGGAAGGCAGGTAGGTAACAAACTACTACTCCCTGTGTGCATTCATGAGCCACCAGCTTACTGGTTTTGCACACTTCATCACTGAGTCTATCAGAGAAGAGTCTGAACAAAGATCAACCAATCATATATCATAGACTTGGAAATAACCACTGGGACGATAGTGGTCACATATCCCCACAGCCTGCTGACTGACCAGTCCTTGCAAGGTAGTGCCAGTTAGAAGACAGCTTTGCAGTCAGACTGGAAGGAGAGCAGAAGTCCAGGATGCAACACGGCCCATATGCCTATGCTATGGCACGCCAGGGCCTCAGGCTTGCTGGCTGCTCAGCTTCACTCCAGTTAAGCTGCCATGCATGGGATCAGCAACTCCATCAGTCATGCTGTCAAACTGCTCTCCATCCTCACTGTCAATTGTGCTATTCTGCCACTCAATCTGTGGGTTTGGTAAGCGCTCTGCATTCTCAGATGCATTTTCCCACTGTGACTGGTCCTTGGACCAAAACCCTTCAACTTTTCCATAGGAACTATTCTTCCATTTTAACTGCTCCGTGTCATCTTGCACTGTAGCCTTTTTTTGGGCAGCTGGCTTACTGCTCCTTGCATCTTCACTCTGGGAAGACTCATCAGACCAGGTTCCTGGTTTCATTTCACATGTATTATCCTCAAAGTCTGAGATTTGTTGGGAACCAGGTCCACTCTCAGATGGTGAAGCACCATCTTTCCACTCAACTACATCATCTTGGTCTACCTCACTATCAGAGGCATCATGCATTAGTTTGGCTGGTTCCTCAGTCAAATGGATAGTTTCATATTTTGAACCATCCTCATCCTCCTCTTTTTGGTCTAGCTTCTCAGATTCCAAAGCACCTTCAGGAATTACCTTCGGTACAGGCTCCTCTAAATTATCACTGGGAATTTTAGGCTCAACTTCAAAGACAGGGTCAAAAGGACTCCCGCTTCCATTGGATTCTTCTTCCAAATGTTCAAAACTATCTGAGAAGCTGTCATCTTCTTTGCCAAGGTTAAGCTTTTTGTCAACAGTCTTGCTAGCATTGACTCTTGAGTCTTTCTCATCATGATTTTCAAATAGCCACTCAGCATCAAAATCCATCTCGTGTTTGACTTTATTTAATTCTTTCATGTTAAAACCTAGCAGCACACCAGGCTTGTACTTTTCACAGTCGCGGACACACTTCTTCCTCTTGTTACTGAAATGGGAGGCAATGTCACTCTTCCATAGCCATAGACTGGCAGCTAACTTCTCAATTTCTCTCCTTGTGGGATAGGGCTGTTTGTTGAAGTACTTTGTGAGAAAGCTTTTCCTAGCTTCATAAGAATCATCTTCATGACCC
Source organism: Mus minutoides (assembly GCA_902729485.2). Lineage (NCBI taxonomy): Eukaryota > Metazoa > Chordata > Mammalia > Rodentia > Muridae > Mus > Mus minutoides. The sequence goes on from LR749583.1 coordinate 1,632,667, forward strand.
TTGGGGTCTAAAGCTAAAACAACAGGCTCTTCTGGCTTCTCTTCAAAGCAGCTAGGGGAATCAGTATCATCCTCCAGCTTTCGCTTTTTTAGCAGTGGAAACTCCATTTGCTCATATGTGCGCTTCACAGGGGCCAGGCCTGGAGACTGATTGAGCCGAGAAGGTGCGTTTGTCTTGTCCTGGCCATTCTGGGTTTTTCCGACACCCCTACAGTGGACTAGATGAAGAGTGATGGTTGAGGCTGTCATGTTGCTAGTATACACACCAAGGCAATGGATACATTTGTAAGTTAGCTTTTTCTCAACTGGGTGAACTGTCTGAATAACTTGGTGTCTCTCTCGTAAATGATGTGCTAGTGCATCCGATATGGGTCCTTTTAGTATTGAAAAGCAAAGAGGGCAAAGGGTCTTCCCAACATCTTTTTTATAGGGCACTGCAGCTTGAGGTGAACTTTTAACAGGGACATCCGCTTTTTCCTGAATTTTTGGTTGTGGCTTTGGAGGAACTGGGGCATTATTTTGGGCATGGTAAGCAACTGATTCAGCTGGGGCATCCCTCAGGTTGTATGTGGTCACCAGGAGATGAATGTTGGTGTGACTGCCCTGTTGCAATGTCAAATCAAAGCTCAAAGTAGAATCCGTTTTAGGCCCCATCTCTTCATCAATATGAACCATTCGCATGTGTGCTGCCATCTTCTCTACATCATTGAAGGTGGAACGGCAATATGGACAAGACAGACCATGAATTAACATATGGTTGAGTAGGGTATCTGTAGGCAAATAGCGATTACAGTAGAGGCATTTGCTAGTAAAATTGTGTATTTTCATAATGTAGTTAGCTACCGCTGGGACTTTCTCAGCTTTATGTTCCTTTTCGAAGTGAACACTGTAGACATTCTCAGGAAAAAGCTCATTACAGATTGTACATATTTTCCACTTCTGAGTGGCACAATGGTTGCTTGGAGGAGGGCCTGTGGCGGCTGGTGGAGGTTTAGAACTGGATTGACCTAATACTCTAGATGCCTGAGACTGAGACACAGAGGGAGACTTCATTTGGCCTGGGGGTAGAGAGGTGTTGGCAGTCTGCAGGGAGTACCTGGCTGCTGCTGGGGGCCTCTGCTCAGCACCTAGCCCAAAGGACCTCCCATTCCCACTTGGAAGTAACTGTTTCACAGACTGAGACTGTTGAGGGATGGAAACTGGAGCATTGCCACCTAGTCCCAGCCTCACTGACTGGCCAACACCATAGCTCTGGCCCACAGATTTGACTCCATAGTTGTTTTGCTGCAGGTGAACATTGGACATCATGTTGACTCCCGTTGAATTTAAGTTGGGCTTTGGTATTGACAATCGGCTCACCATCTGCTGTGATGGCAACGACCGGACATTTCCAGAAGCAAGGGAGCTGATTCGTGGTGGGAGTCCCATGCCCTTTTTGTCTTGAGGCTTGGGCGCAATCAGCATCAAGGGCTTGGCTCGGGGAACGACAACATTTGTGTGTCCGATCATGGCAGTGACCTGATAGCCTATCCGTTCATGGTCCTCAATGACATGCTGTACCAAAGCTTCATAGGACTTGGGCATGAAAAGGCATCGCTTGCAGTGGATGTTACACTCTTCTCGGGCATTTGTGCCCAGGGATACTGCACCATTGAGTGATTTTTCTCCTGCCTTTGCTATGTAGGGTGCTGCCACGTGTTGAAAATGTTCCCTGTAGATGTGCTTCCTGACGATCTCATAGAGAGGGTCTCGGTAAGTGCACTTCTTGCAGTAATACACGGCTTGCTCTACATTGTCAGCCTGCTTAGGTTTAAGGCCATCGTTTTTGTTTTTATCTTTGAAAGTGCTGAGGCTGCTACTTGGTGCGCTGGAGTTTGGAGCATGAAATATTTTAATGTGTGTTTCCAAAGTCTTTTTATCTGCATTGAAGGTACAGTAAGGGCAGTTAAGGAGAATTCTATTTTCAAAGTCTTCACTATGGACATTCCGAAAATGACTCTTGTAGGCAGAGAAGAATTTTGAGGAAAACGGACAAGCACTGCAGCAAAAAGGTTTTGTCCGATAGTCCTAAAAACAGATGAGACAGAACAGAACAGAAACCAGAGTGAGAAGGCCGCTCAAGGCAAGCAAGCAGTTACAAGTTCCAAGCCCCCCTCACCCCCCGCAGGCATTCCCAGAAACTCTGCAAGGCAATGACTTTGGAGGTTTCTCCTGCAGGAAAAATTAAAGAACTCAGAAGCATTTTTGAATCAAATACTTTTATTTGTGTTCCTGTAAATTAAAACTCAGTGCAAGTTCTTGCTAAATCTTTAAAAATTGCTAGTTGTACTTGCTGGCTGGTTTCAGAGAAGTCAGAGGCAAAAAAAAAAAACCCTCCATTTTCTTGTTAGAAACACAAACCAACTATGGAAAAGCCTCATTTTGTGGATCTTCTCAGCTTCAGACACAGGAATTCACAGGCAATACTGTTGCAATGCATGCAGACCTTGATAACCAACATGGAAGGCAAACAGCTCTCTTTCTCATCACGCAACAATTTGCATAGAAAAAAGAAAATCTCAAAAGAAGTTTCTTTTCCACTCTAAAGCAGTATTTATTTAGACTTCTCTGTGGATCAAAAGGTTCCAGTGGGAACATTGGTCTCTTTCTGTTTCTTCTCTGGCAGAAGTTTCACAAAAGGTCAACGAGGGCTGGAGAGATGGCTCAGTAGTTGAGCACTGGTTGTATTCAAAGATGACCTGGGTTTGATTCCAGCAACTGCAAGGTAGCTTATGACTATCCACAGTGCAGTTCCAGGGGATCCTGTGCTTTCTTCTGATCTCAGAGGGCACACCAAGCACACACATAGCACAAACACCCACTCAAGTAAAATATTCATTATACACTTTTTCCCCATTCAAACTGCCAATTAAAAGCCAGGCATGGTGGTGCACATCTTTTCTCTGTGTAGCCAGGATTACACAGAGAAACCATCTCAAAAAAAAAAAAAAAAAAAAAAAAAAAAAAAAAAAAAAAAAAAAAAAAAAATCAACCAACCAACCAACCAACCAACCAACCAACCAATAAATGGCCAACAAAGTTGTTTTAATCCAGCTAAGAAGTTAACTATGACTGCCTTATAGACAGGGCAAAGTGTTTAGAAGCCACTGTGTGCTACTGCACAATGACAATAGAGATCAGCTTTCAGAACTGACCCAGGACAGGAAAATATACATGACAATCATCTTTTCTCTAATTTTTCATGAACTATTTGGAACCAAAAGTTGTTTTGGTTCTCTGTGTTCCCTTCTAGCTCCTCAGATGGTGTAGTGGTCTTTAATCTCAGTGCAAGGGAGGCAGAGACAAGTGGATCTCTAAGTTCTAGTACAACCAAGGTTAGAGACCTTATCTTCAGAACCAAACTTCTCTAGGAAAGCCTTCTGATGTAAGAATGCTGCTTAGCACCTCTTCCTAGGACATTAAGTAGAGTTCAAAAGTACAAATACAGCATTAGAATGGGAGCTGACAATCACTTCTCCCTATGGGAAGAGGTTCCCCTTACAGTGTAATCTTCACATCTTAATCGGGGGTACTCAATGGCATCAATGCCCATCCTTCTGAGCAAAGAGGTGCAAGACATGGTCAGCCATTGTCCTTCTAGAGCTCACTGACCACACCCTCCCATAAACACATAAGTCATCAATGAGGATAAGAGAGTGTAAACAGAAGGGTGATGGAAGGTGGTGGGGTGGGGCACACCTTTTAGTCCCAATACTTGGGAGGCAGAGGCAGGTGGATTCCTGAGTTCGAGGCCAGCCTGGTCTACAGAGTGAGTTCCAGGACAGCCAGGGCTATACAGAGAAACCCTGTCTCGAAAAACCAAAAAAGGATTAGAAGCAAGAGGGCTGAAGATATGGCTTCACGGTTAAGAGCACTGACTGCTCTTCCAGATTTTGAGTTCAATTCCCACAACCACATTGTGGCTCACAACCATGTATAACGTGATCTGATGTATTCTTCTGGTGTGTGTCTGAAGATATTTACAGTGTACCTATTTAAAAAACAAAACAAAACAAAACAAAAACCAAAACCCCAAAAACCAAAAGGAAGCAGGAAGGCACCATGGAGGGAGAATTACATACCACAGCCAACTTTGCTATTTCAGTTTTCTAGAGACAGGATCTCATTTACCCAGGCTGGCCTCAAACTTATTATAAAGGACACTCCTGGCCTTTTGATTCTTGCCTTCACCTCCCAAGCTTTGGAACTGCAGATGTATGTACAACCATGTCTGGCATATGTGGTACTGGAAATCAAACCCTGAGCTTTGTGCAAGACGAAGAGTATTCCAGCTACTGAGCTGCAGTCTTAGCTCCAACTTCAGAAATTTTAAGAAACAAAAATTTCTGTTTGTTCTGTTAACTTGGAAGTTTCAGTCCAGGAACAACCTGGTTTTCCTACCACTGAGGAAAATGAGACATGTAGTTATATACTTTCCACATTAGGCCACTGCCCAGACAGAGTTGTCACTATGGATGGCTTGCAGGTGTGCTGGGCATTTCTGTGAGACTTACCTGATTTTTCGTAAGAGAAGGGTCCCACAGTCCTACATCCTCCCATGTAGTGTTTTTCAAATAAAAGTCATTAGGTTCAAACTGTTTAAAATCCTAGAAAACAGTGAGAGAAATTTACAAAAACACAGTGACACCAACCCCAGAAGCCCTGGCACACAAATTCTACCTCCTTAGCCAGTATGGAAGGCTCCAAGAGAATCAACCCACCGGGAACTAATGCACTGGTGCTGAGGCTCTCAGCAAATATAAAAGGCACACAGCCAGCTTGCCAAAGAAAGTGCTGCAAGTGCAGATGGCAAGGTTCCAGGTCCACAGCAGCTCCATTAAGCACATAACTCACCAGTCACAATACTGGGTGGAGAAGGGATGTGTGCTAGTAGCCTTGTAGGAGGAAGAGTCTAGTTTGGGTGCATAAACAAACAAACATACAAACAAATAAACAAACAGACAAAAGGAGGGGTGGGTCTGGAATAAAACTCAGACTTTTAAACCCATAAAGAAAGTAAGCAACATGCCGTCCAGTTTCTATTCTATGATGTGAAACTGTAATGCTCTCCTTCCCAAATGAGAAGAAAGTAGAGTGAATGGTTTACAGCTGTAGGTGGAAAGCTAAATGTGCGACACTTCAGAGTATGTAATGGGTCTGGGGAGAGGAGCAAACCGAGCACAGGATAGAAAGACACTTGACTATTTGTGTATTTACTTGGTAAAGATCACCCACCTCCCACACCACCAAGTACAGATCCGTATGAATCTGAGGGGCAGAAGAGTTACCTCCACCCTGTGAACAAACCACCAGAAGCCCACTTCTGAGAAACTTTGGTTTCCAGGGTACATCCCTGACTACTCTGAGTGGGACTCAGAAGAGAACTTGCTCCATGAATAAAATATACATCAATGCCATCCCTGACATGTGCTCTCAGCATCTGTTTTGTGCAAGCACTGTGCCAGGTAGGTAGTGGGAGATAAATGGCCAACCAAGGCCAACTGTGGCCTGGTCAGCAGGAACTTAAAGTGTGTCAGGGAAGTAGCTGGAAATACTTCAATAGGTCGTTGTGTCTAACTAACTGTAAGATTGGGAACAAGGAGATCTGGAAAAGGAGGAGACGTTTCTATCTAGCTTATGGGGCTTGAAAGGCTCAGAATAAAAAGGATAGGAAACAGTCTGAAAGGCCACACTGTTACAGAAGGGCAAGATAAGTTTTTGATAGTTCATAAGGCTGACAAGTACTCAAATCCTAAGGAAAGAGATGACAAACACTCAGACGACTGTGCCTCAACAGATCAACAGAAACACCCAAGCCTATCAGAAGGAAAACAGGCTCTGCAGTCTCCACTGCCCCTTCCCTAGCTGAGAGCCTGCCATCTCTGCTTTCCCAATTCTTCTTTCTATAAACTGGAGACAAGAATTCCTAGAGTCCCCTAAAGGTTATTTCAAGGAGAAAGCTCATATACAGTTTTAAAGCACCTTGTGCACTGTCTGACTTGTGTATATTCTCTGTGCTGTAACTGGTTTTGCCTCGGGTTACCAAGATGAACAGGCTTTCAGGGAAAATGAAGTAAGCTATCCTAAGTGAGAAGGTTTTGGTGAAGCTGAAGGTCTAGTTAAAATTTACTACCACACCTATCAGTGAACCATCTTTGCCCATGGACACAGTAATGGATCAGAAGCTGAGTCACATTAAAATTTAAAAATGGCATGCTACTTACTTCTATATGTTCTTTACAGTATTCCAACCCAATGTCACTAAGTATTTTTTTCACAGTTTTCCGGGCTTTTCTTAAACTGCCAAGATTGTTGACAGGAAGTTGGAACATAGTTTCTATTGGAAAAAAAAATTTAAGTCAAAGTCAAAACATGTACAACTCGTAAAAGTAATTCCACTGATGATAGGATCCCAAACCCTGGCTCCCTCAGTTGAGAATTCCTCGCCTAGTACGGAACACTTAAGAGTAGCAGGCAAATAGGTGAGTGCTTGTTAGCCTTCCTTCCTTCCCTACTTCAAAAGAGGACATTTTAGACCATAAGTCCAGGCACACAAGTCTCAGCAGGCTGTAAAAATCTGTTCAGAGATGAACCTGAGGTTGGAAAATGAGGGCAACAATATCATCCAGCTATCTCAAAGCCAAATAGAGTGCGCATGTCTCCTCTCGATGAAGCTGGACCTACGAAGCTGGAACCACTCCGAGTTTCCCAGCATCACTCAGCTTTCAGTGCTGAGGGGAGGATTCTGCCATCTGAAATGTCCTGATCAAGGCCATGACACTCACAGAAGCAACATGTCATTCAGTGACTGTTTCCGTCTCCTCCTCAAACCCAAGTCCCAAATGGTGGTGGGACTGACTCCTTGGGTGGAAACACACCAGGGCAAAGGCCTCACATAGGCCACAGAATAAACACATAGATGGGAAAAGCCATGCTTGTGGCATCTGAACATATAGTGAATCCTGTCTTTCTGGGATCCTTAAAAAAAAAAAAAAAATCCCTGTGAAAATGCGTGCACAAATGCATTCAATGTAGAAACATAGATCAATTTTCCAAGTTTCTTAAAACCCAAGGCACTTTGCTTATTTAAGAAAACTGAATTAATAAAATTTGAGGCGAGATTTTTAAGGCTTTGAATGTAACCATATATATATATATATAATAATCTAAGTCCAACAAAATTCTGGAGAATAAAAGTAGCTCTAAGACCAAAGCCACAAAAAACAATAAACACCAACCGACTCCAAAGCACCAGCAACTGGGGTCTGACAAACCTACACTCACTGTAACCAACACCTTCACTGATGGCAAGCCTCAATCTGGGCATGTTCCTGTAAGTCACAGGTCTCAGAATACCCCACCCCATTAAGAAGTACCAACATAAAAAAAAAAAAAAAAAAAAAAAGTACTAACGTTTAGCTGGGTCTCACTGAAAGCTCAGTACTTCCTAGCCTCATCATTTGCTAGATAAACTCCTGAGTTAAGACCTCTGGGGAATGCTCTTTACCCAGAAGAGCAACCATTACCATTTCTCCTTCATACTCCCTGGGACTTATACCAAACCAAGCAAGAAGGTTTCAATAAAACACCAATCCATGTCTGAATTAGTACACATGACATGAAGGACTCAAAGGCCTCCATGCTTTTCCTCAGGCCACTACCTGTTAAAGTACTTAAGGGTCAGGCTGGGCTGGGTGGTAACACATTTAGAATCCCAGTGCTCAGGAGGATCATGAGCTGAGCTAAGGGCACCTATACTCTCAATGATAGAAGCCCCGCACAGTGACACCTTGACCCCAAACTGTAATTTCAAGTCAGTAACTAGTTCCAGGATTTATTATTGTTACCCATCCGTTTTTTTGCTTAAGTTTTAAGAACCCCCCACCCCCCAAAAGTCTCAAAACCCTTCTGAACTAGAAATCTCAACAGACCATATTTTGAAAACAAAAACAAAAACAAACAAAACAGTAGCCTGCAGTGCAGAGGGAAGGACAGGCTGGGTGTCCTTTCCTCCAATCAATCCATCCTTTGGTCACCAATCTCCTCACCCAGCCTCTGCTCCTCTGGCAGTTCCTAACAGATTCTTGTCAAGGAGAACCTCCTTTCATTCAGCACTTGGCACAAAAGGGGCAAATTGTCCAACTTAATGGAACTGTCCTCTTGTTCACAATCACTTCCAAGACACCTAAACTTTGCAGGTCATGGTGTTGGGAATACGAAGTCCTCAGGCAACAGGTTTTACACAAAGCTTTGCTGTCCATCTTCAACTGGAAACCACTCCTGCCACAAATGATGTGCTGCCAGTGAGGACTCAGCAACAGGTTTCATCTTTGCAGAGTACACATCTCTGATCAGTACACAAAACTGTTCATGTGCTCAAAACATGGCTGTCAGGTGTGCTGGCGAGCAGAGAGGGAAAGATGCCTGAGTAAGCACTTTCCTCCCTGTGCCCCCCCTCTCCCTCCTTCCCTCCCTCCCCCTCCCTCGATACAGGGTTTCTGTGTAGCCCTGGCTGCCCTGGAACTCACTTTGCAGAACTCAGAAATCTGCCTGCCCCTGCCTCCAGAGTGCGGGGATTAAAGGCGTGCACCACCATGCCTGGCTTGCCCACATCTCTTTCTAACAAGCATGTGCTCAAGCTTTGTTGCAACCACAAGTCTTTGTAGATACAATGGGCAGCAGGACATACAAAAGTGAGTCAAAAGAAAAACGGGATTGAAAGAAGTCAACTGCATGGCCGGGCATGGTGGCGCACGCCTTTAATCCCAGCACTTGGGAGGCAGAGACAGGCGGATTTCTGAGTTCCGAGGCCAGCCTGGTCTACAGAGTGAGTTCCAGGACAGCCAGGACTATACAGAGAAACCCTGTCTCGAAAAACCAAAAAGAAAGAAGTCAACTGCTAAATTCTAAAGTAATTTTGGGGACAGCGAATCTAAGTGTTTTATTCACAGCTATGTGATAACTGGAAAAGCTACCTTGTATAAGCCAGTCTGACCTCCTGCTCAAAGAGACCCAACCTTTGCCTCTGCTCCTGCCTCCTGAGTGGTAGACTAAAGGCATGTGTCATCACTTCTGGCTCATAATCACCTTTAGAGAATGTCTTAAAAATTCATTTGGAATGTATGAGTCACACCCTTTCTCAAGCTCACTTACACTAAAGAGAAGTTTAACCCAGGTCAAACTCTTACTTTTGTGTTTTATTAGAAAGCAAGAGTCCAATAGCTGCAATGAAAATCAGATTCACAGATGAATTAAAACTATAAAGTATAGTATGCTGATCCTCTATGCCCTTCAGATCCAAAAGCAATTATTTCAAGCACCAAGAGGGTAAACAGAATACAGCCCAGTTGTAGGCCAAAGCCGTACAGAGGCAAGGGCTGTAATCAACCATCAGTACCTGGCAATACTGAGCAGAACTCCACCTCAAGTTCTGCATTCACCTAGAGGCCGAGCAGGTTCTCAGGCAGATGAAGGAGGACACAATAATGACAGTGACAGTTTAGCAGCTCACGGAAAGGTCTGCAGGACATGAAGCACCAGCAAGGCTCTATCAGTGTCCTTGCAGAGCTATCAAGTCAGGGTGACACCACTGACTCCTACTTTAGAACTACAAAAGATCAATGAAACAAACAGTCAAGAGAGGAGCTGTCTTGTGTCCAGGTAGCCATGGGTTTGAGTCCCTGCATCTGAAACAAAATGGAACACAGATACTTCCACCAAGTAAAAGAGACAGAAAGGAAGGAAAAATTCACAGCCAGCTGGAAACTTTTTGTCCAGCTTACACTGAAGCCACTCAGAACACAACTGTGACTTTAAAGGTAAAGCCATCTTGCTTCAGTATACACCGTTACTAGACCATTCATGAGTGTCTAGGCTAATTAAACACATTGACAGTACAACAGTAAATATGATAGCCAGCCAACCACAGGCATCTATCTCTGCCATTTTCCTAAACAATTTGGAAACCAAAATCTGAACATGTATAAGCTGACAGCTAATGAAAGAGATGTAGCCTCTGGGTTTACAAGACTCTGTATGAGGAGCCAGCAAGGACAACTACTTCTTCATATAACAGAAGCGAGTTGGTCTAAATCTGTGGTTTTTAAACAATTATGTTCTTGAGACAGGGCCACATATACCCAAAGCTGAACTTGAACTTGCTTCTATGTCTAAGTACAAGGATCACAGGCCTAAGCCACCCTGCCTCTCCTCTCCATCCGTTTCTTTATGCCACAGTGGTTGGCGATCCTCCTGAATCTGTATTTGAACCTTGGGTTTATTTTATTTTTTGCAAATAAGCCTTAAACAAGCCTTTCCTCCATAAGGCACCATATCAAGAGGCTCCCTTCAGGTTAGAAGTCATCACTTAGAGGCTGCTGCCACCAGGAAATAGTTTCACTCTTTCTTCTTGTCAGTGTGGGAAAGTCCTTCATGAGTCCCAACAGAAGGGCTGCTATAACACATCTCTTCTTTTCTATCTCAAACACCACAACAGCTAATTCTGGCTACCCAGAGACAAAATGTTCTGGATTAGATAAAACTGCAACAAAACAAAAGAATATAAGAGAGATGGCTCAGACAGATTAAGAGCACTGACTGCTTTTCAAGAGGACCCAGCCCAGACTAGTTTCTCAGTACCCACAAGGCAGTTCACAGTGGTCTGTAACTCCAGTGCCAGGGGCTCTGAAGCCCTCTTTGGGTTTCTGAGGGCACTAGGCATAACATGGTACAGACAAAACATCCACAAACATAAATTAAGAAGGAAACTGTTGACTTGAGTTCAATACTTGAGATTCCACATGATGGGGAAAAAACAGAACTGATTGCTGTTGTCAATTCTCTGACTTCCACACACATACTAAAGCATGTCCCAGAAAATAAACAAATGTATATAAGCAAATGTTGTCACAAATGTATTGTTTTCAGAACTGCTAGGCACCAACCCATCAAATTAAAGACATTTCTCTTTTTTCCAGGTTTTCTCTCTCTCCTAACTAACTACAACCAATTATTTTTGCCATCTCAGTGATCTTCAAGTCATTCCTCAACAGTTAGGCTACAGTTTGTCATTCTCCCTGGTTGGCCCTGTTGAATTAGTTACTCTGGATATGAGAACTGCAGGAGACAGCTATACTAATTCTGGAAACTTTTAAAATTAATATGAAAATGTCCATTTGTTAGTAGAAACCACTTCATACATCAAGAAGAGAGACAATGCCACACGTGAGGTGGTATGCCAGAATGCTACTGCCACAGCTTAATCAGTCAGGCCTATGGGTGCACACACGGAGATTAACATTTGCACACATCTAAGGTCAGCCAGAGGATCCTAAAACATCCAGAAGAGAAACAAGGATACAGCAGAGGAAAAGGCATGCTCTCCTATCAGCTAGGATGCTAATGGCAACTAAAAACACTGAAGGGTCTTTCCTTTTTGTTTAAAAAGGAAAGACAGACAGACAAAAGAGTTAAGCTTGTGTATTTAAGGCACTCGTGTAGGTCAGAGAACTTTTTTTTTTTTTTTTTTTTTTGGTTTTTCGAGACAGGGTTTCTCTGTATAGCCCCGGCTGTCCTGGAACTCACTCTGTAGACCAGGCTGGCCTCGAACTCAGAAATCCGCCTGCCTCTGCCTCTGCTGGGATTAAAGGCGTGCGCCACCACGCCCGGCGGTCAGAGAACTTTTAAGAGTTAGTTCTCAGGTAGGCATGGTGGCACACACCTTTCATTCTAGCAGATAGATCTGAGTTCTAGGCCAGCTTGGTCTAGAAAGCAAGTTCCAGGACAGCCAGGGCTAGAAACCCTGTCTCAAAAACCCAAAAAAGAAAAGAAACAAACAAAAGCTGCACCACACCCAGCACATGACAGCTTTTTAAAAACGAAATGACTTCCATCATCTTCCCATTGTTAACATTTCTAGAGATGGTAAGTTCTTGTGTAGCCAACTAAGGCTGACCTCAAACCCACTGTGTAATAGTTGTGAGCCTTCTGCCTCTACTGGGAGCCTTGGGCTCCCAGGTGTACTTAGTAAAGTACCACTGCACTTAATAAGTGTTTTTTTCTGAAAGCTACTTGGGGAAAGGCAGAGGCCTTGATAGTTTGTGTTTGTGGATGTTAGACTGCCCTCATTTTTCCAAATAAGTACTATACGTGCCCCAGCAGATGAATTTTTGAAACATGGTAGGTGAATTAAGCCAGCCATAAAGGGCCATTGTTACTTGACCTTGTTTCTATGAAAAATGTGGAAGTTAATCTCTATGTGGAGAATAGGGCAGCCTGGGGAGATGGGAGAACAGGGGAGCCTGCTAATGGGTGCCAGGCTTCTTCCTGGGGGATGAAGGTGTTCTTCCTATTGTTCTCTCCCACCCCTATTTAATTAATTAATTTATTCATCCACTCACTCACCTTACATCCTGATTGCAGCCCCCCTCACCTGCCTATTAGGCGCTAAACCACTGAACTGTACACTAAAACTGGGAAAGCTGTTATCAAAAAAAAAAAAAAAAAACACCAAAAAACCAAAAACCAAAAAGCCCCAAATATAAAGTAAAACTCTTACATCAATCACTCAAAGAAAGGCACGACAGCATCTTTTAGATTTTTACGTGCAATGAATTTGATTCTCCTTTTTGTGGTGAGACTAGCAGACCCAAGCTAGGCTATGGTTAAGTAAGCATCACACCAGACCTACACACCCCAGCCGTACTTTCCTATTAAAAACAAAAAACAATGTATGTATTCATAGCCCTGGCTGGCCTCCTCTTACTAGAGACCCACCACCTTCTGCCTTCTGAGTGGTGGGATTAGAAGCATGCACAAATTTGTTTAAGATAGAGTTTCTCTGTGTAGCCCAGGCTGTCTTGGACTCACTCTGTAGATTTTTTTTTTTTTTTCCGAGACAGGGTTTCTCTGTGTAACCCTGGCTGTCCTGGAACTCCTTTGTAGACCAGGCTGGCCTCGAACTCAGAAATCCGCCTGCCTCTGCCTCCCTAGTGCTGGGATTAAAGGTGTGTGCCACCACGCCCGGCTCCAGAGATAATTTTTAAAAGCAGATAAAAACCAGGTGTTCAAAACCAGGAAAATTTATCATTAATGGGTTTTGTCACTTGCTGTAGGAAATGATGACTATTGTACACTGTTGTGGTAAATCTCCAACCCAAAAAGGCCCAGTTAAAGAAATCACAACTCAATTAATTGGAATACATGCTACATGCCTAGATTGGGCAGATCTACCATTACACTACTCTGTTCCTATCAATAAGATCCCATATAACTTGTGGTTTCTCCAAGCCATGTGCTTCTGCTCCAATTATCTCCTACCTCCTCTGTTGTCCCCTCACTTCTCCCCCCAACTTTTCAGCTCCACCTTCCCTCCTACTGCCCAATCACTGGCACTAGCCTTTATTTGAAAAGTTAAGGGGGCTGGTGAGATGGCTCAGTGGGTAAGAGCACCCGACTGCTCTTCCGAAGGTGATAAGTTCAAATCCCAGCATCCACATGGTGGCTCACAACCATCCCTACAGAGATCTGGCGCCCTCTTCTGGAGTGTCTGAAGACAGCTACAGTGTACTTACATATAATAAATAAAAATAAATCTTTAAAAAAAAAAAAGAAAGAAAAAAGAAAAAAAGAAAAGTTAAGGTGGGGAGAAGGTTCACAATGCACCTGTATACTGATTCACTTTTAGTCTGCAGTCCCTCCCAAGAGAGTGGAATTAGCATCAAATACAAGACCAGGGCTATCCACAACAGTACATCTGTCTGTTACAAGTTTTCTAGACTAGAATAAATCTCTAGAGCAAGTTCCTGGATGCAATCTAGAATGATGATCTTGGCATAGTTCCAGAGCATTCTTTTTTTTTTTTTTTTAATTTATTTTATTTTATTTGTTTTTTTCAAGACAGGGTTTCTCTGTGTAGCCCTGGCTGTCCTGGAACTCACTTTGTAGACCAGGCTGGCCTTGAACACAGAAATCCACCTGCCTCTGCCTCCCGAGTGCGCCACCACGTCCGGCCTATTCCAGAGCATTCTAGACAGTGAGTTAGATCTGTAATATAGCAAATGGAACCCGTCTCCATGGTCCCAAAATTTAACTACTAAAACAAAATTCCAAACAACAAAAACAAAACTAAAACAATGCACAAACTCACCAGACAGCTTTCTTGACAAATTAGCTCCACTAGTAGAAGCCAAGAACTTTGCCTTTTGTTTCTTTCTAGTAGTTTTAAGAGTTTATCTTCAATAGAAGCATCTTAGGAAAAGGGAAATGAGAGTGTTTTCAAAGGGAACAGAACCCAACAAGTGCTGCACAGTGCTTTAGCTTACCAAGAAACTACCTGTCAATGACAGCCTGTTCCTTGCATCACTGACAAAGACACCCTGATATAGCAGCCTTCCTTCTGAATGCTCACCATGGGGGAGCTAAATCTTCTGAAAATGGACTTAATGTATTGATGCCTTGCCAGTACAACATACTGTCAGATTTTTAATTTTTGGATCCCAACTCCTGGAGTCAACAGAGACCTTAAGATAGTGGTTCTCATCCTTCCTAACGCTGAGACCATTTCACACAGTTCTCATGATATGATTATCTCCAACCCTAAGTATTTTGTTGCGACTTCATAACTGTAATTTTGATGTTAAGAATCTTAATGTAAATAACTGATATGAAAACCCTCCTGGGGTCTCAACCCACTTGGCTGAGAACTGCAGCCTTAAGGTATGTAAGACACCATCTTCTTACTCAAGACAAACATGGTCTATTAAAAAGTACACTCTTGCTGGGTGTGGTGGTGCGCACGCCTTTGATCCCAGCACTCGGGAGGCAGAGGCAAGCGGATTTCTGAGTTCGAGGCCAGCCTGGTCTACAAAGTGAGTTCCAGGACAGCCAGGGCTACACAGAGAAACCCTGTCTCGAAAAACCAAAAAGTACATTCTTGGCTTTCCCATCATCTACACCAGTGGCCACCACAAAGTAGGATATCAAAAAACAGACTGGCCGGGCACGGTGGCGCCATGCCTTTAATCCCAGCACTTGGGAGGCAGAGGCAGGTGGATTTCTGAGTTCGAGGCCAGCCTGGTCTACAAAGTAAGTTCCAGGACAGCCAGGGCTATACAGAGACACCCTGTCTCGAAGAGCCAAAACAAACAAACAAACAAACAAACAAACAAACCCCAGACTGAATGAACAAAGCCCTATCCACATAAATGTATGTCACAAAAATCTTCTGATGTAGTTGTTGTTGGGGCCATGGTGCCAGAAGCAGGGAAGCCAAGTCCTAGCAAGTCCTGTACTGGATATGAAAAGCCACCCCGCAAAGGCAAAATTTGCTGGAAAAATGGGTTGATGATAAATTAGGAACACAGTCTGTGCTATGACTACTTACAGGTATAGAAAGAGAAGTTGTACACACAAACTAACGTGTGTGTCTGTGTGTGATTAAACCTAGACAAGCAAGGGAAGGACTAAGGTATATTCCTGAGATCTGAGAAGTAGCATTTTAAAGATACATTAGGAGAGTTCTAGTCTGGTTAGTAGTTTTTTTAAAAAATGTCTTTAGACTTTATTTTATATATGTGAGTACACACTGTAGCTGTATAGATGGTTGCTGGGAATTGAATTTTGGGACCTCTGCTCTCTCTGGCCCAAAGATTTATTATTATACATAAGTATACTGTAACTGTCTTCTGACACACCAGAAGAGGGTGTTAGATCTCATTACAGGTGGTTGTAAGCCACCATGTGGCTGCTGGGATTTTAACTCAAGACCTTTGGAATAGCATTCAGTGCTCTTACCCGCTGAGCCACCTAGCAAGCCCTTCTGAAGACATTTTAATAACAGGAATTAGTCAATGTGAGAACTCAAAGCATCACTAAGACTCTCTCTAAAGGTCTGTGAACCCACTAGTACCTTAGACAGGAGGTAAGACACTGAGGACACAGCAAAGGAAGGGAATAGAACCATTTCAGGAATATAACTTATAACCAAAACCAAAAACCCCTTTTCCTTGATACAGCTTTACTATCCCTGGCCGGCCTGGAATTTACTTTGTAGATGAGACTGGCTTCAAACTCTCAGAGATTCACCCAACTCTGCTGAGATTAAAAGAATATTTGTCTTTAATCAAAACTTTTGTCTTTCAGTTGTGTTCACAGACCAAAACATACCTGGTTTGCTATATAGACTTCAATGTCAAACTTTTTTTTTTTTTTTGGTCCAAATTAAATTTTATTTTTAAGCTTCATTGGAATGTCAAACTTCTTGAGGTAGGGTTGTCAATAAAGCTGCTATTTGCTAAAAAAGATGGTAAAATGCAGTGAGTGACTGAGAATCTACCCAGAAAAGAAACAGTATGTGTTGAATTCCTTGCTCTGCCTGCCGCCTACCAGCTTTGTGACCTACAACGTTACTCAGCCTCTACAAGTCTAGCTCCTTATAGGAAGTGAGGGGCCAGGGAGATGGCTCCATCAGTACAGAAGATTGGTTCCCAGCACTTATGGAATCCCAGGTGCTCTTCTAACTCCACAGGCATCCACATACACATAAGCATATACGCACACAGATACAAACACATTAAAAATAAATAAATATAAAGCCTTGCTCTGGTGTGGTAGTGCATACCAGCAGTTGGGAGAAAGAAGCAAGTGGATCTCTCTGAGTTCAAGGCCAGGAGGACTATACAGTGAGACCATGCACCACTCTGCTCAAGTGCTCAGGATTAAGCCAGGCAGTAAGTCAATGCCAAAGCAGTCCTCAGTATTTCCTCGAGCCAGATCAGATACTCTGGAAAGTCTACTGACCTTGTAGAAAGCTTAGGCTATCTTATTCCTGAGAACCAGCTGTGGTTGCCATAGTAACATCTTTTCTGTACACAGCATAATGTGCATCTGTACTCACACAGACACACTGTAGTGGTTCTGGCAATAATTTGGGTACACATAACTGAGCAATCCAAATTAGCACATTCTAATTTTTATATTCAGTGGTACTTCAAATATTTATCTACTGGGACTTTTGCACACTTATCACACCTACACAAGTAACTTTTAAGACTCTATTGCTACCCCCATGTCCAAGGAACAAAGAGAAAGCTGCAACATGCCAGGTTTGGCATGTTAACCGCCATCAATTTAAGAGCTCATATTTTACTTGAAAAGATGATGTCTCGGTGATGAAATCTTTAAAAAGAAAACAGAGACAAGGACGAGTGAGAAACATGTATCTAGACAATTGCAAAGGCACTTTGAAGAGCTCAACAGCTTAGAGGCACTTCCTGTCAGTATAGTAGAGTGGACAACCTGGCAAGCTGGGGGTCGGAGGGGATGCAATTGAATCCAGTGGCCCTAAGCACCGCAGGTGTGCTCTTTATAATCACAAGAACAAGGTATCCTTGTATCTCAACCCTAAGACTGAGATACAAGGATTGTATCTAAGATTGTAACTAAGTTTATGTTAAAAATGCTAATCTTTTAAAACCACTCCAGAATAACTTTCCACAGTAATGAGAAATTATTTTCTACACCAGTTTAAAATAATAGAACAGTTTATTTAAACAATGTTATCAAGCTGTTTTTCTACACCTTCTCCTAGGGTCAAGGTTTAACAAAAGGCATGTTTTCCAAACAGGTTAACCTTCAACTTCCCATGCAGCTGAGGAAGACAGTTACTTCCCATTCCTACTTCCGGTGCCGAATTTTCAAGAAAGCCATGCACTACCACACACAGGGATTCTACAGCACTAGGGATTCACTTGCTGACTCAACCAGAGGCATTTCATTGGTTTTGCTCCTGCTGTTTTTCATGAGTTGGGGCACTTCTTGAATCAGAACAGCCCCAGCTCACCTTTCACAGGAATAAAAATTCTAACTTAGAATTCACAACTGCAATTTAAAATTTAAAGATGCCACATCACCATATGCAAAGTTCTCACCACATACTGTTCCTAAAGTGAGCAGACAATCACAAAGTTCCGCACCTGAGTAAAGAACAACAGCTAGGATTGCTAAACAGTCAAGTGAGAGCAGGAACCAGACAACCCAAAAGCACTGGGGCAGTAACCAGACCTGAACAAAATTTCAAGATTTCATTTTTTGGGGGGTGGGGGTGGGATGAGGGGTGTTCGAGACAGGGTTTCTCTGTGTAGTCCTGGCTGTCCTGGAACTCACTCTGTAGACCAGGCTGGCCAGACTCAGAAATCCACCTGCCTCTGCCTCCCGAGTGCTGGGATTAAAGGTGTGCGCTGCCACACCCGGCTCTGGGCAAGATTTCTATTCAGACCCTGGACAAGTAACTACAGATGCACTAATGAAAACTGCACAACTCATATCCATTTCTCATTGGGCTGTGACCAGAACCCACCCATGGTGTATGCAACCCTAAGACTGGTGTATGCAGACAATAGTGAAGAGCTCACAGAAGCGTGTCGGGCGTGGTGGTGCACGCCTTTAATCCCAGCATTCAGGAGGCAGAGGCAGGCAGATTTCTGAGTTCCAGGCCAGCCTGGTCTACAAAGTGAGTTCCATGACGGCTAGGACTATAGAGAAACCCTGTCTTGAAAAACCAAAAAATAAACAAATAAATAAATAAAAAATAGACATTCTTAAAAGTGCCCAAGTACAGGCCTGGACATCTGACAGAGATGGTGGCTCACTGTATTGCAACTGTACATTGTAGTACTTTGATTTCTTTACTTAAAACACACCACCACCACTAGAACAAAACAAACACATTGCTGAGAGAATGGTTTCTGGCTAGAAAGCCAAATTGATGAGGCATTAGTCATCATCCCAACACCCAGACAGGTCTCTATGTAGCCCTGGCTGCCCTACTTTGCCTCTACCTCCCAAGCATTGGGATTAGAGGTATTCTCCATTTGGCTGACACACTAATCTTTTATTCTTTCTTTGGAATTCTTTTTAATCGATTATTCCATTGTATCTGTGTGGAAGCCAGAAGATGATGTTGCTGGACAGTCTGGAACTGGAGTTACAGGTGGTTTTGAGACACCTGCCATGGGTGCTAGGAATTGTGGCTCTCTGCAATTGAGTAATGAGTCCCTATAACTAACAGTTTATCCCTACCAAAGGCTCCCAGCCAAGTCACATTAGAAGCGACACCTAAGTCACCACCAGGAGTCAATTACAAATCTAGACTCTAGTGGAAGGATCAAGATGTATAGAGTTCAGCCCTCTGGTCAAAAGCTATCTCCAATTTTTTTTTTTTTTTTTGGTAGTTCTCATATCTCCCAAACACATTTCTGGTCCTCAACCCAAATTCAAACACTGTTCTAGCAACTGTCTTAGAAGGGAAGGATAAGCAAAAGCAACACTATGGATAGATAAAGTGCCTCTCAAAAGGCAAAGGGCTGTGATCATTCACACTGAGATGAAGGGACCTGAATGGTATAGCACTCACTTGGCATGTTTCACTGACAAGGACAAGAATGTGCCTCACATTCCATGACTCCACCCTGTTCATCCATCCTCTATAATCAAGTTGATGTAGCTACCCCTTTCAGGAAGCAGGCTAATAGTATATGGAAATCTTTTCTTCCAATGGGACAGAATATAATCTCACTAAGCTGGAAAAAAGAAAGACAGGTGGGTCATGAAAAGGGCAGGTGTGACAAAGGAGGAAAAACCAACCTTCTATCTGAGCAACAGGATACATAAACAAAAGCCCATAGCGTCACAAAGGCTGGGCAAGACACAGATGGCTTATGGGGTTTTTTACCATCAAGATAGGAAACAGCCAGTTTGCCAACACGTCAAAAACTCTGCTGAGGTACTCATTTGGTTAGTTAGCATTAGTTTATACCAGCTTCATAAACCACATTTCCATACTGACAACATGAAAAAAGATACAAACTTCAGTAAGGGATGGCACTAGCTGCAGGGACAGCAACCTCCAAATGTCAATGAAAATTAAACTCCTGAGAACTATTTTACCTTCCAAAAAGTACAAGAGGCTTTATGAAACTCAAAGTTCTTTGACAAGTTGAACAAATAGCTTATTGTAAAACAGCCTATGTTCATATCCATAAAATAGTATAAACACGATGGGGAAAATATTGAACAAGCTTCTAATATAAAAAAAAATACTAAAACACCAAATTTTCTTTAGTATCATGTTAAAAGTTATCATAAACTATACTTCCAAGACTCAAATATCTTATTTGTATCAAATGTGATAATCATTCTCAACTTACAAGTCCCATTTGGGGGGGGGGCGCGGCAGATAATAAGGGGCTGGAGAGATGAACTCTTGAGTTCAATTCCCAATGACAACATGGTGGCTCATAACCATCTATAATGGGATACAATGCCCTCTTCTGGTGTGTCTGAAGGCAGTGACAGTGTACTCATACATAAAATAAATATATCTTAAAAAAAAAAATACATCCAGATACATCCAATTAATGACCTCAAAAATCCTATGGCTTCAACTAAAATAAAGCAACAACAAAAAAAAGACAAAATTTCAACTTTTTTAACCTTTATTTATTTACTGGCATCTGATCCCATTACAGATGGTTATGAGGCACCACGGTGGTTGCTGAGAATTGAAACCATGATCTCTAGAAGAGTAGTAGCTAGTGCTCTTAACTACTGAGCCATTTCTCCAGCCCAAGTTTTCTTCATTTTTAATCTACCAAATATTACTTTCTACTTTTCTCCTTATAATAAACCAGCTGTCTCTTAAATTGCAACTTTTCACAACTGAATTTGTAGAATAGACATCAGCATTAAGATAAACAGCCAGAATAACTCTGAACATTTCTGTTTTTTTCCAGATAAAGTTTCTGTGTAGTCTTGCCTGTCCTATAACTATGTAGACCAGGCTGGCCCAGAACTCAGAGATCCACCTGCCTCTGCCTCCTGAGCGTTAGGGTTAAAGGTGTGCACCACCACTGCTGAGCTTAACGTTTCTGCTTTCTAAAACTGAATTCTTTTTACTATACATACACACACATATATATTTAAAAATTTGCTACAAGGAACAATCTCATATGGTATATTGTATAGACATCTATACTTTCAGTAATTAGGCTTATTGGTCAATTACTTTTGAGCTTTTGTGGAAATAAAACCTGATCAGTATTGTGAAGTTAAAATGCTATCAGATTTTCTTCTTAAGTCTGGTTTAAGAAAAAGAATCTAAGAAAATCAGTTCATAGTCGGTGTTTCCTATATAATGTCTTGAGAGCCAAAATTTAAGATCTGGTTATTTTTAATGTCTAGTAGACTATTACAATAGTAAGAAGAAACTCTTTTGCTGGGAGTGGTGGCACATGCCTTTAATCCCAGCACTTGGGAGGCAGAGGCAGGTGAATTTCTGAGTTCGAGGCCAGCCTGGTCTCTACAGAGTGAGTTCCAGGACAGCCAGGGCTACACAGAGAAACCCTGTCTCAAAAAACCAAACAAACCAAACCAAAACAAAAAAACCAACCAAAAAAACCAAAAAAACCAAAAACCAAAAAAACCCAAAAAACCAAACCAAACCAAAAACAAAAAGAAATTCTTTCAGCAAATCAAGATAATAAATTAAACAGAACACTCACTTCACTACTCAGGTTAACTAAGGCTGGTCAAAGGATTCTAGTTCATATACTGTAAATTTCAGCTTTCATAGGCCTAGCGATGGCTCAGCTGCTCTTGCAGAAGACCAAGTTCGGTTCCCAGCACTCTCACCATCATAACCATCAGCAACTCCAATGTTAGGAAATCTGTTGCTCTCTTTTGGTCTCCTCGGGCACTGCAGGCACACAAAGCACATCTATCTATGTAGAGAAAACACTATTCACATATGATACAAATTCCCACCTTCCAACCCTCCCCCTTTGTGCCAAACCTAGCTAACCGCTGAAACTGTAAGGACATACACACTCACAATCCCAAGAGCTCCTTGAAGGAAAAATGACCACCACCAGAAGGAAACCAGCTAACTCTGTCATTTCATTTATAAGAATGAACAAAGGCAAATTTGCAAACTTTATCTCACAAACACATATTCTAACAGGAAACTGTTCTCTTATTATTCACTTTATGTGTTTAACAAATACTAATACCACAGTATTTCGAGATCACAAACAATCTTTCTTGTATTTAATATTGGACTGTGTAAATACTAAAAATAAACCAAGAATCCAATGCAGTTTTTAGAGCAATACTGATAATAAGGTGCCTTTTTTTCACTCAGCAAAATGTTACCTGACTGACAGCAACTTAAAAACACCCCCCCAAAACCCCACACTGTTCAAGTATTAGTTATTTCATATATTTATTTGGTATCCTTTAATTTATCTTAGCACGTCGATGTAAGATGTCTGTAACAGTAGGATAAAGCATTCACATATACTAGTATCACTGTCATCTTACCAAACAAGAACAAGTCAAATCCAGAGACTCTTACCAGGCTAGTCACATCTCTACCAATGAACTACTTTCCCCAGATCCCTTTAACCAAGTAACTAAGGCTTTCAGAAGCTGAGCAAGTCTTGAGTTAGACTACTTAAAACTTTATGTCCCAAAGTGCAGAATGCAAACAATTATAACATCATCGACTTTAAAATGTCTCTTAAAAGAGACATATTTTAAATGTTTAGAACCCATTAGTGCAACCAGCTCTAATGAGTTCCTTGAGGAATGGCTAGGCTGAAATTTTGGAAGTTCATGTTTTGGTGGTGATCAGGAGGAAGTCTCTAGCTTTCCTGATGCTGCAGTCCCCACCCTCCAAAATGATATACCCACCGGTGTGAATTGACAATGTAGTCCAAAGAGCAAGGCAGGGAACGGAGTCCAGATCCTCAAAATGGCAGTACAGGGAATAACCACTAGGCCACCTATCAGTTCAGTACAAAAAGTGCAACCCTGTGCATCATGGTGTAAAAGATGGGGCCTAGGTTTCATACTGTGCATCTCACACCTATGGAAATAACAACAGGAGTAAAATCTACAGAAATCCACACACCCTAAAAAGGTGGGTGTGCACAGAACGAAGACTGGTGTCAACACTTGCAAAGGCAGTTGGCTACTGACAGTGTACTGCTGAAGGGCTGAAGGCAACACAATTCTGCAATGAACTCCATTAAGTTTGACAATGAAGAACTCAATAGGGACCTGATGTTTACCAACAAAGCCTTGCAAATCCTGACACCCATCTCTCATGGCTATCAAAGTCATCAACCCACAAAAACCTCTCAAGAATGACTTTTCACTCTCAAAAGAGTTGGAGAGATTTGGATTGACCAGTGATTCCCCTAAGCCCATGACTTTCAGGTTTTCAACAACCCCCTTTACCACCTGGCCTAGGAAAGAGATGTCAACACATCAAACCTTAAGGTGAAGGAATTCTTGAGAAAGGGAACCTATGATCCAAGGATGTGCACCAAGGTGACTGATCAGCAATCAAAGTCTGAGGGTGAACAGGTTTGAAAAAGCAAAAAAAGACAACTTTCCAAACGGAGAAGTGGCTTTCTTAAATAAATAAATCTCTCTCTAGCCTCACTTAATCCTTCGCCATGTTGCTGTCAGTTCACCCAGTGCAATTCTTGCTGGACCCATTTTCGCATGGTCTGTAGAAGGCGCTGTTAAGCACATCCTGTTCTAGTTCTGGGGCCCTTCCCCCCTCTGCAGCCTTACCCAGTGCAGAGAATGCGCCCCCTACTGACTCCAACACTCAGTGCCTTTAACCGACTTGGCTGCAGTGCCTTTTGGGTGGGGGCTGGTATTTTCTTCATGGCCATAAACCAGAAGCAACAATGCAGATTTATAAAGAAACTGCACAAAGCTATCCAAGAGACACCCTCCCACACACACATCCCATTGTAAAGGTTCAAGACACAGGCACAAGAAGCATCAGGGATGGGAACTGGGCGTTTGGGGCTGGACAGCATTAAAATGGCTAACACAGGAAACACTTTGGTTCTTTTTCCCTCCTATGCCTTTGTCTGTGAAATGGGGTTATGACAAGAACTGTTCAGAGGACCTGGTAACTGGAAGAACACTGAGAAGACACTTGGGGTGTGTGGCAGGGAGTGAGACTAAAATGAGTATTAGACTTCTTGGAGAGAAGAAGAGAAGCAATCGCGCCTTTTCTAGCAGACAGGCATCCAGGTTGGGGGTAGGGTGGGGAGGGGAGGAGAAGGACAGGCAGCTCAGAGGAAAGAAGAGGCGAATAAGAGGGTGCTCAAAGAACTACTCCCATTCATTGTATTCGAAAATAAAATTTCTTTCTGCGGCTTTCTGGATTTCCATTTTCTGACTGCAAAGTTGATCAGAAAGCTCTAAAGAGGGAGTGCTGACCAGGTAGCCCAGATTGAAAGCAGGGCCGGTGAGGGGCTGTGGTGGTTAGGATGTGAGGGAAACTGGCATGTTGTTGGGGAGGCAAAGACTTTCACCCTCTGCCATGCACGCTCCCCGCCCCCCAGGCCTTTCCCCCTTCCCCCCCAAGCCTAGGGTGGGCAGACCTGGCAGAAGGCTGGTTCCGGGGACTGGGGGAGGGCGGGAGGGGATTAGTTCTGGGGACCAGAGAGCGAGCGGGGATCGGCTGGGGGCGGGGTGGGTGCGGGAAGATGCCACCAGCCGCAAAAGCCCAGGGTGGCCGGCCGGCTGGCGGCCCCGCGGGGCGGAGATGGGGGTCGGGCTGCAGGAGGGCTGCGGCCGCTTCGGATTCGGGGCAGTGCGTGCACGCCGAGCACAATGACCGCGCCCGGGACTGGCGGCGGGCAGGGCCGCGGGGCTTACCTTGGCTCGGCCTCGAGGCGTGCGCGGGGCCGGCGTGCTCCAGGGCCCGGCGGCGGGTGGACGGCGGCACGGCGATGGCGGCGAGGACGCTCCCGGGGCCTCGTCGCGCTCGGGCTCCGGCTCGAGCCGCGGCCGCGGCTGCTGCCGGGGGGCGCGGCGGACGCAGCAGAGCGGCGGGCGGCGGCGCGGGCAGTGCAGACAAAGGAGGGGCGGAGGGCGGCGGAGGGCGTGGGGCCGCGGCTTCACCGTCGCGGGCGGGCGGCGGCGGAGACCGAGAGAGGGAGCTGTGGCTCAGGCGACGCCAAATCCCCCCCGAGCGAGCGCGGCCGGAGGGGGAGGGGGCCAAGATGGCGGCGGGCGGGGGGCGGGCGCTCAGCTCATGGGTCCCGGCTGCGGCGGGTGGACCGGGCGGGCGGCGGCGGCGGCGGGCGGGGGAGGGGGCTGGTCCCGCGTCTCCCCTCAGCAGACAATACAAGCGCCTCGGAGCAAGTCCCCGAACCTGCCCTAGCCAAAATGGCGGCCGAGAAAGAGCGGAAGTGACGTAAGCGGCTCATTAGCATAAGAGGACTCATTGTCCAGCTGGGGGGGGTGGCGGGGGCCGAGGACCCCCTACCCGGCGACCCCCCTTCAAGGGAGAGCTCTTCAGTCCTTGGCTGCGGCGACACCCACTTTCCTTATGGCAGGATGGCCCCAGCCCCCCAGCCTCTCCTGGGTGAGATTATATAATCCCCACTGAGGGGAGATCTCGCGAGAACGTTCAGGCTTTGCCATTGCCCCACTAGGAGGCGCCGTAGATAATGGCCGCACTGCGCTCCTGGGTGCCTTCCTCTGGCCGCAGCGCCGCCGGCGGAGGCAGAAGCAGCGGGCCGCAGCACGCCTCGACAATCAGTCAGGTGGCTGCACTGGGGATCCCTGCGCGGGCCCATCTGGGCCTGAACTACATCTGGCAGGAGGGCGCCTGGGGCTGCCCAAAGCCCCACGTGCTCAGAGCCAGCTCTCCCAAGCTGGAGGCAAAGCCAAGGGTTGAGCCTGCTGCCTCCTGCCTTAACTGAGGTGTGATGCCCTCGTGTTCCTCCCATTTCTTGAGATGACACAGCTCTGAGACCATGTCAGCTCTTCTAGTGGACTGGTATGGGATAGACAGGGACTCAGCTTTACCCTTCTGCTGTTCCTTGAACTCAAGACATTCCTTCAAGTCATCAGATAGCCACTTATCCTTGATTCAAGGAAAAAAAAAGTGGGATTTGTAGAGTTGAGGCCACTGGATTGTCAATGGCTAAGGATGAAAAAGGTCTGGCACTCACCCACAATTCTGGTAGGTGACAGCACCTGCACTGTTGGCTTTGTAACTTTGGATCAGCCCCAACCAACATACCCTGTCAACATTAACACCCTTGGTTCACTTTAAAGGAATAGTAGTTACCCTAGAGTATATAAGGATGGCTAAAAGCTCTAAAAAGTAGCAAGTGCAGTTGTGAAGTATTGGCCACCCCTCCCCCAATATGTGGTCTCTAAAAGATGAAAATTTTGAAAGAATCAGACTATATATACACACTGCTCAATGTCTAAGGGTTTGGTTAGGAAGTTCAACAAACTTCCGCCTAACATTTATTTTTTGCATAATATTTAACATTTATTTTTTATTTAACGTATTTAAACCCCTAAACCATACCTCAACAACGGAAAATAAATAGAAACTGTTTAAAAGGAGGTGAAGCTGATGCTAAGGCCTTTCATCAAGGAGCAGAGATGGGGAAGTACACAATGCAGAAGACAGGCAGGCTGTGTGAATTCATCTCTCCCGTCCTCCTCAGACACTGGGTTTCATGCAGTGATAACACAGGTCTGAAGAACATCTGCATTGCAGCAATGCTTCTCTTTGTAGCATAAAAGGTGCTGGATTCAGATGGAGAACTAATGTGCATGCTTATGTCACCAGATTTAGCACAAAAATACAGCTTAAAAACTGGGCAACATTCTTCTTTAAATGGCTTCTGCATGCTGGTGTTTACTGCTCAAACATGCCCTGTGAGATGATGGCACCAGTGACAGAGTGATTCTATACAGGCTAAGTACTAAAAGATGAAAAAGGCCAAAGTTCTCTGCCCCAGGGAGGTGTGAGGCAGCAATGCTGTGTCTACAGTGACTCCTGCTGAGGTCGCTGCTTAACTTCTGTTCCATATCCTTTGACATTGAAAACTTAATGCCTGTTTCAAGATAGATTTCTCTGCACTCAAAAAACAAAAACATTATAGTCCTATGACTTTGGCTTAAAACAAAATTTAATTAAAGACTAATATTCTAGTTACTAAGGATGAACAAGTCACTTCCCCATGGATGCGTGACAAGTTTTGGCAAAGGGGAACAACAACAGTTGCTCTTATTGGAACATGCACTGGGGGCCCAGTTATGCGACTACCTGGCAAGGCTTTCATGCTCAAAAAAGTGAAGGTGTATCTCACCTTCACTCAGCTGTTACAATCAGCTAGAAAGACGGAAGTGAACATTTAAGACTTTCAATTTCTTTAGCAGCACAAGTGAGGTGGGAAACAAGCATACAGGTTGGGGTGTATGATGTTGCGCACCACAGTCCTTGCACTTGAGAGATGAAGGAAACAGGACCAGCAATTCAAGCCTGGCTTTGACTACAGAGTAAGCTGGAAGTTAGCTTGGGCTATGACACCCAGACTCTGTTCACTAAATGGGATTATGCAGTAACTTAGTCTGTTCTTTTATTCTTGCAAAGGACATGCAACTAGATCTCATGTGTTCACCTAAAACATGCACTTTGGAGACAGGCAGATGGATCTCTGAATTTGAGGCCAGTTTGGTCTACAAAGACAGTTCTGGGACAGCCAGGGCTATTACACAGAGAGACCCTGAAACATACTACATGATCTGAAATCTATATGCTACAGACGGAAATTCATTGACTGATAAATGAAGTATCTTCCCTGACTGCATGGAGCAACTTATCCTCCATTTTAACAATAGAACATTTTTCTGAATGAAGAAAAATAGTACAGGTATTTTTCTGTTGTGGTGTTAAGTATTGTTGAGGTACTGAAAAAATGTGCAAACAACTATTTTGAGACAAAAAAAGATAAAATACTTTTTTTCCCCAGTAGACGTTATTGCTCCAAAAGACAAAGCCAAGAGCACAGTTCTGAGACCCACTGCTTACCTGCTTCCCTTCCCACACTGCTCTGCACAGATCTGCTTTGATGGACCAGGCCATGCTGAGTCTGTGTGCAAGGGCTACTGCTTCATCTAGGTTCAGACATCTGAGATGGACTTAAGGGCAGAGATTTTATTTCTTTTCTAGTTCATACACTAACTGTATTTCGTAAATATAATTAAGCTTCCCTTTCTAACATCTAGGTATAAAGAACTAACAATCTAGTTTTATGAAGTATTCCATATTTTCCCATAAACTTGCACTCACATAATCTAAATGAAAGCAGCAACATTTTATGCAAAACCTATATACATTTATTTATAGGTGCTAATACAGTATAATGTACATGAAAATTGAGGACATTAATCACTAAACCAAGAACTTTACATTTTAATTTGAAATATAAAATGGCGTTTCTCCAGAGAAAAGACCCATATTAAATGCATCTTACCTTTGGCTCATGTGTTAAGAGAACATTGATAAAAATCAGTGCCCCGGGCTTCTCTACTTTTAATTGAAATGAACGTGGCAAGCATTAAGTGAATAATTTCTTTTATGTAGTAGCAAACAGAGTCAATAACCCTTTCAGGAACGAGACTATTTCATTTCCTCCCAACTTGGATTCACCATAGACTCGATCCACAAATGAAATTGGAACCTGGTTTAGAAAACACATAAATACATTAAAGTCAGTCTTCAACCAACAGCAGCAGTGAGGTCAGCCTATGGCATTCTCAACAGAGCAAAGCCCCAACCGGCAACACCAGGACTCTGCGCACCGACAATGCCCGATCTTAAGGTCACTGCCCTCGACACTCATTACCTACAGTCAGTCATCTGGATCAAATCTGCAGCTGTCTGAGAAGCACGGACCTCAACACTACGCTAGTGCACTCAATCTCAGGGCCTATTTCCAGTAAGATAGTTTTTCAGTCTTTTCTTTCTTCAGATTGTTACGTTTAATGTCAGAGGAGCTAAATTATAACCATTCTAATGTTCACAAGACAAGAGGCATTCTGGGAAGGTAGTATTTTCTTGCTTTGAGTAAGCATTTGGTATTAGATGTGGGGTCATCTCTAATAACTCACCACCCAGACCGAGAGACAAACCCTGCCTCCAGCCTGTGTTCTGTAATCCTTGAACATTTACTAAGAGAAAAGCAGCCAAGTACTAGTAAGAAGCAAGAAGTCTGATATGCCAGCAAGGTCATTATTTAGAAGGAAACACTCTTCAGTGTAAATCATAGTAGGTCAAATACACCGATCTGAATGGTCACCTTTTAGTGTGTAACTGTCCCAAGTAACTGGAAGTCCAAGACACTGTTAAATCAGCACTTAGGAAAGCATGCTTTTGTAAACGTTTTCCCTTTCTGGGAGTAGGACATAGGACTTAGCAACAGTCACTCACCTCACCAATAGTGTAATTCATCTGTCTTGCTCGAACAATCATTTCCATCTGAAAGACATAGCCTTTGGAGACACATTTTTCTATTAATTTCTGTAGAACTTCTTTTCGGTATAATCTATAAGAAAACAGGATATTTATGAATATCTGGACATGTACCTATCCTGACATATCCTGACCTTTCAGAACTCACTGGTGTACAGACAAGTTCTCAGAGCTTGTGATCCCCTCTCTTGGTCATGAAGTATATGGTAGGAGCTTAGAATAGTTTTGAAAATGAGTTCTTAGTATCTTCTTGAGATATAACATCAAGAGTTATGAAAATATGGTTAATTAGACACCCGATAGATACACAAGCACCTGCCCTTTGGTTTTGGATTAGTCTTTGAACTGGACATGCTGGAATGGCAGGGCGACAGATGAGTGGTGACACACGCCATGGTAACGAGCAGTCCAGCAGTTAACCCGCATCTGGTCGTCAACATGGGCTAAGGTCCTGAGGACAGTCAGGTCATTCCAGGAATAGCTGTCAAGACTACATAGGAGCTGAGTTAGAGCAGGACTAGGCCCCACAGGATGCAGGCAGTCCTTTGGCCTACTCTGGGCAGTGGAGATCGATCACAAGCACTTGTGGCAGGCAGTAAACCTTATCAAGTCCTCAGACTAAAGTAACCTGGGGAACCCAAAGCTTTTGTTCAGAAAATCCAAAGAGCAGGTCTCATTAGAAGGGGTTTTTATTTATTTAAAACAGTAGGTAGGTAGGTTACAATCTCTTTTTAAATTTAGTTTATTGGTCTGTGTATGTGTCTGTCTCTCTCTCCCTCTGTGTGTGTGTGTGTGTGTGTGTGTGTGTAGGTCAGGAATTGTTCCTCTTCTTCCAGGGATAAAACTTAGGTTGCCAGGTGTTTGTAACATGCATCTTTACCTACTGTACTGGTCTTCTTTATCATGTATATATACATTTATAAGCTAGAAATGTGAATTTGGCATAGCTACATTCTGAAGACCAATGGATGAACTTATTACACCAAAGGAGTTCTCTGAATCCCAGCTCTTCCTCCAATTTTCCTGAGGCTCCTGTAATGTTGAGTTTTTATGTGTGGGTAAAACTGACAGCAGACTCATCTATAGAGAGAACAAGTAACTGAAAAGCCAAAACCTAAGGCTCTAGGATGTTTCTGCTGAGGTGCTATGGCTGGGATATGTACGTGCTGTTCTTCAGAGTGGACAGTAGCAGCCATGTTACCAATGGGTAGCCAAGTCCAGCACTGAAGTAAACAAGCATGCCAAAGGCCTCCATTCAACTTGGAAAGCAGGAGTCTAGCGATGCCTGATGCCTGTAATAAGGCTCTCAGCAGTTTCACCTGCTGACCATTAGCGTGGAAGTGTGACTCGGTCACTATGAAAGCAAAGCAGCTTTTTTGTGGGTGGGGGAAATCTATGCAGCCCTGGCTGTACTGCTGTGTACTGTGCAGATCAGGCTGGCCTCACACTTGAGATCCTCTTCTTTCAGCCTCCTATATGCTGGGATTAACATGCCCTACTGAGAAAGCAGCTCTCAACAGCCTCTTAATGCAAAGCATCCAGGAAAAGTTGCAGTGATAGAAGCACTGTACCTGAAGCTTCCTGTTAAGTCCGACGCTCCAGGTCTCAGCAGAATTTGAGTTATAAAATTGGCCCCACGGCTGCCAAATTAATCAGATTTTCCTCATTAAATATATGTTGAAAAACAAGAGAAACATACCCAAGAGCAGAATATTAAAAATATCTGTGTAGCCTTAGCTGTCCTGGAACTCACTCTGTAGACCAGTCTGGCCTTGAACTCAGAGATGTGCTTGCCTCTGCCTCCCAAGAGCCTGGCAGGCACCCCCCCCCCCATTGCAAATGAAATAGAGAAGAGACCTGAAAGTAACCATCCTAGGTATGAGAGTGGGGCACAGGTAGGAAAGTATTTGTTTACCCAGCATGTAAAGGCCTAGGCTCTATCCCCAGCACTGTGTGGATTGGGTGTTGATTATGATTGCCCAGGCTGCGTAAGACAGTCACACACATTCCCACACTCAAACTGAACTTTTGTTAAGGAGAAAAATCCAGTCATTAAAACTTATATGTGCTTTGGCAGAAAGATAAGGAATTCTATAAGAAGTTTCTTTTTCTGATTCCAGCAGAGATGGCCTTCATGCCTAGTATGTTGATACAAGTCGTCTAGGGCAGGCAGCTCTCAGAAGGCAGAAGGAGGATCACACCTGAGGCAGGGAAGCAGAGGGCTGAAGAAAACCAGGAAGGAAGCAGAAGAGCGCCTCCAGTGGCTGGAGCCTGAATCTGCTCGGCTACTGTAAGGAAACACCAGCCCACTGGTGTTAACTGGAAAGGAGTTCTCCTAGTTAAAGAAGGTGCAGGACAAGAGAGGATGGGGGTGGGGTGGTGACTCTCTAATCTCTTAAAAGAATGCTAATCCCATCAAAGGGTTGATCCCATATTCGCCAAACTAAGCACCTCCCAAAGATCTAAGACTCCACAACACCCAGGTTCTCATTTAACATCGCCTCTGTGAAACACAAACATTCAGTCCATAACAATGGCTCTAGAAGAACAGAATCCAATACAATTCCCAGTCACAAGCAATTAAGAGACTGCTATATTAACATTTCAAAGGGTGTCAAGAACCTAAAGCAAACAGGTTGGAAAGGTTTAAGGTGGAGAGTCCCTTTCTAGAATCTAAAAGTAATGGTCTGCTTCCTTAACGCAGACCATTTGCTTATGCCAGGCCCAGTCTTAGGCTTGCTCTTTTTTTTTTTTTTTTTTTTTGGTTTTTGGAGACAGGGTTTCTCTGTGTAGCCCTGGCTGTCCTGGAACTCACTATGTAGACCAGGCTGGAACTCAGAAATTTGCCAGCCTCTGCCTCCCCAGTGCTGGGATTAAAGGCGTGCACCACCACGCCCAGTTTTAGGCTTGCTCTTGATCAAGCCTGTAGCTAGCGCCTCAACACTATGCCTGTGTTCCTACTGCTGTTTCCTGCCAGTCAGGGATTAGCCCTCTGATGAGGTCAGCTGGCCCCCAATTCAATGCTTGCTTTTATGATTTGCTGTGGTCATGGTGTGTCTTCAGAGCCTTAGGATAGTAACAAAAACAGAAGTACTTAAGAAATGCTTAAGATCATTTTTGGCTTGAGCTTTTTTTTTTTTTTTTTGCAACAAGGTCTTAATCATCCCAGGCTAGCCCTGAGCCTACTTCCACAGTGCTGGATTACAGTAGTGGGCTGGTTACTACATCTAATTGGTGTGGATGTGCTAAGAACAGAACCCAGGCTTCCTACATATCAGGTGATAATCCCCAGGCCCCAAACAATATGCTTATATTTTGTTCTTGGGGACGGTCTTGTGCACTGTGTATTCAGATGCTGATCTCTATGCCCAGGCATCTGTTTGCAGTTCAGACCTTGGCATGTCAAGCATCTCTGATCTCAATGTTATCTAATTGTTTTCTATCATCTCTGCTTAAAATAGAGCTGATCAGCCTATGGATGGGCATAAGGTCTCAGAGGAGGTGGGATATCCAAGCTCAGTGAGGGAGTCTCAAAGAAATCAGAGAGGGAGGTAGGAGAAGAGAAGGCACGGAGGGACCATGAGGTTGCCATGAGAACACACATGAAGCAGAGCGAGTCAGAGCAAGACTCAGACTGAAGGTAAAGGACCGCGTGGTTGGGAAGTGGGCAGCCTTCGAGAGTTACAATAGCTCAAAACCTTGCCCAGCATAGCGCTTGTTAATAAAAACACCAGGTTTCTGCGCTGTTCATTCAGGAGCTACAGCAGGCTGGAGTGGGTGTAGAGGTGCCCCTTGCAGTTATCTGGGAGTAATGGGGCACAGCAGGCCACCCTCCACCCCGATATTTCTACATTTGGTGTCCAATGTACTAGGCAGAAATGCAAGCATAGAGCCTGAGAAAAGTTTTGGACACAGAAGGCAGACCAGATAGGTGCAGTATGGAAGGTGGGAAGAAATGTTTCCTTACCAACAGCAATTTCTCAAGCAGGCCTGGTGCTCATGGCTCCTTTAACAATCCCTCTCCTCAAATTACTATTACATTTTGTTTCACATTATTTTATTTATTTAAGATGGAACCTTGTTCTGTTGCCCAAATTGGTCCTAAAAGCCTGTATCTAAGTCATTCCCCTGCTTTAGCCTCTTGAATATGGGGGATAATAGGCATGCACTAGATTGCCTGGTGATGATGGATTTTTAATTGGATGGATGGTGTGGACTCCTTATGTGGTTCAACTGACTTTGAATTGGAGTATTTTCAATGGCCTGGGGAGGTGGCTCAGCGGTTAAGAGCATTGACTGCTCTTCTGAAGGTCCTGGGTTCAAATCCCAGCAACCATATGGTAACTCACAACCATCCGTAATGAGATCTGACACCTTCTTCTGGTGTGTCTTAAGTCATCTACAGTGTACTTATATATAATAAATCTTTGGGCTGGATCAAGCAGAGGCGACCTGAACGAGCAGGGTTGACCAGAGGGACCAGAGGTCCTAAAAAAATTTCAATTCCCAACAATCACATGAAGGCTCACAATCATCTGTATAGCTAAAGCATTCTCATATACATACATACATACATACATACATACATACATACATACATACATACATAAATCTTTAGAGTATTTTGATTAAAACCTGTTAAGAATCACCAGCTGTTGAGTCTGAATTCTAGTTGTGGGCTACACTAATGAGACCTGAAGCCTACAAAATACAGACAGTAACTACTATCACCAGTCAAAACTAAATATAACTAAACGCCACAACTAAAAGGTCGAGTGTGCTCATGTTTGGACTTCCTAGTTTGAATTCATAGGTGAGTAAATGACCAAGTTCAAAATGTCTTTGGAGGTTAATAATTTGTTTTCAGCCCCAGTTAAGCCTGCTTCCAACCTCTGGAGAATCTCAGTCACATGATCGGCAACAGGTATGAGAAGGGCAGGAGTTGCTGTGTATTTTCTCCTTAGGAGAGACTGAAAACCACTATTCATCCAATCTCTTTGTTTCACAGAAAATAAGATGTTTTAAATGACTATCCCAAGAATCCATAATTGAGGTGAACTTAATCTGGCTGAGGCGAGGACAGAAACGTCACTGGGAGGTGCTGACCCCTCCTTCCCATGGCTGTGACACTCAATGGGGTAGACTGGGTCCCAGATCCTTAAGGGTCTTTCACAAAGTGCCAGACTATTCCCTCACTATTTGTTCATGGGAAACCCTGATTTTATGGGAGCCCTAGTGGTCCACATGTGATGGATGGTGGTTTCCAGAGGTTGGGAAAATAGCTCAGATGGTAAAGTGCTTATTTTAAATGCACAAAGACAAGACTGGGATCCTCTGAATCCTCACTGAAAAGCCAGGCATGAAGGTGGGCTGGGATGGCCAGCCAGACTATCTTAACCAGCAACATCCAAGCCAATGAGAAACCCTATCTCAAAATATAAGTGGACAGTACCTGAGAATTAGCACCTAAACAACACTCACTCATTCTCCCTGCCTCTGTCTATCTAATACACACCCCCACACACACACCCCACCCACACCCTGACTACTGTACCTATGTGAGAAGCCAACAGAACTGAGATGCCCAGCTAACTACCAGATATAAAGGCCTGGTGTGACCTGCTAGCATGGCCAACCTGTGCTGAAAGCTGCTGGCTGCAGAAGCAAGGCTAACTCCAGGTGAAGGTAGAGGGGAAGCTACTAGTCAGTCCATGGAACCCTACCCAACTTGCTGGACAGTATCAGAAAGCAAGACTGCTGGCTTTAAGACAAGCAGAGTAAAGCTTTGAACAGGTAAACATATAAGGTAACACAATAATGAGAAGCTCAATTTTAACCAAGCTCTGTCTACTTCAAATGATTATTCCCAAACTGAGTTATATAAACGTGCACACATACCTGATTATCTTTCTTTTCAAATCCCATCCATAAACACCTCCATTCCCTTTGTATCGAGTTCCAGAAACAATATCAAAATTACCCTCCTTTTGTTTCCTGTAAAGAGAAAAAGAACAAGGAAAAACAACCCAAACAAGCTCAATTAGAAAAAGCCCTTGGGCATTCAATAGGCATCTTCATAAACCTCACAAGTCTTAAGAGAAGCAGAGTTAAAGGATGAGGCCAGATGATCTGACTGTCCAAGTGAGTCTGATATGGATCTTGTGTTTTAGTTACAATTGTAAACATTTGATGTGTCTGGGTGTTCTGCTTACGTGCATGTTAGCATACCACGTGTGGGCAGTACCTCAAAGGCCAGAAGGTGCTGAGTCTGCTGGAACTGGAGTTACCAACTGTAGTGAGATACCACATGGGTGCTGGGAACTGACCATGGGACTTCAGGAAGAACAGCCAGTGCTCGCAACCACTGAGCCGTCTTCCAGTCCTTTCATTTACTTTTCTTAAACTGAAGCATGAACCCAGAGATTCTATCTGCTGACTTTACCACATGCTAACCCCAAAACCCTTTCCACTGTCCAGGTCCCTTCTGCAGAAAAGGCTAGGTACCTCCAGACTGCTGTTTCTTACAGAAAACAACTAGATATCCTACCTACTAAGAGTTTTGTTAAATTTATAAACTTAGAATCCCCTAAATCAATAGAAACCTTCTCCATTCTTAAACTGGGGCAAACACCACCACCACCACCAATAATAATAAAAAGCACAGTTTTACTAAATGCTCCAGGCTGGTCTTGCATTTATAACACTCTGACTGCCTCTGCTTCAGCAATGTTGAAATTACATGCTGCCTGTGGCCAGCACTCACTCCCTTTCTTTTGAGACAGGGTCTTTGTAGCCCTGGCCATCCTGGAACATTCTACATAGACTAGACTGGCCTTGAACTCAAACATCAGTTTGCCTCTACCTCCTTTGTGCTGAGATTTAAAGGATAGTGCCACTACGCTTAAAAAGCCCCTTTTTTATTGTTTATTTTTGGAGACAGGGTTTTTTTGTGTAGCATGGCTGTCCTAGAACTGACTCTGTAGACCAGGCTGGCCTCAAACTCAGAGATCCACCTGCCTGTCTCCCAAGTGCTGGGATTAAAGGTGTGCGCCACCACCCCCTGGCTCATTTTTCTTTAAAGCAGCCGCTGCTGCCTGACAAGGGAGTGAGGGATTACACTGGAATTTTATGATGCCAAGACTCCTGGCACCCCTAACCCAAATTTTACTGTTATGGTCCTTGATGCTAACAAGTCAAGCACAATTCTAGACAACAAGGTCTTCATTTTTGTGTTTGTGTGTGTGTTCTGAAAGAAAAGATAATAGAACCATATATTGTGGGTTCCTAAAATAAGTCACTTAGTCGAAGACCTATATTTATTATAAGCCTCAAGTCTCTACATTAGTTAAATTTTGACAGAAAAGTTAAAAGTAGTATGCATATTTTAAACTAATTATCTGAATTTAAAGTTTCTAATATTATAAATACTACAAACTGTACCTACCTGATAAATTCAGGAATAAATTTGGGCTGAAATTTGGAAAGAATAAACAGTAAGTCAGGAGCATATGACAAGTTTATTATAAACACCTAATCAAGAAGGGAGCGCTAGGTGTGGTGGTGCATATTGATTAGCCAAAACATTCAAAAACCTAGATTACATAGTAAAACCATCTTCACACAGAACAGAAGAGAACAGAGCGGGTTGGCCACTCACATGGTGGGAGAGGTCGGCATCCATGATGATCACATAGTTCCCCGTGGCATGTTTGATTCCATGAATGTAGGCAGTTCCTAAAGACCAAAAGTAATTAGACTCAATTAAAAATTTCAGAAGGGGCTGGAGAGACGATTCAGTATTTAAGAGCACTGGCTGCTCTTCCAGAGACCCAGGTTCTATTTCCAGCACTAACATGGTAGTTCACAACCACTGTAAATCCAGCTGCCCTGTTCTGGATTCTGCAGGCTTCATATACACATTACACAGACATACACAAACATTCAAAAGTACAAAGTTTGGAAAACACAACAAAAGCCCACCCAAAATGCTTAGGCCTGCATTTAAGTAGGAAAAGGATTACTTAGCATCCTAGAAGCAAGCATTTGTCCTCTAAAAGTGGCCCTACTCAACTGCTGTCTCTCCATACTCAGTAACACAGTTCATGTGTATTATATACCGGTAAAAGGAGGTGGCCATCCATCTTCTATTTTGATGCCAATTAAAAAACAAACAAACAAAACAAACCTACCCTTATATTCAAAAAGAGATGTCTAATACCAAAGTCTCTGTATTCTTTTTATTTTTTTCGGGGGGGGGGGGAGGCGGGCAGTGGGGGTTAAGACAAGGTTTCACTCTGTAGTCCAGACTGACCTCAAACCCATAAAGATCCTTCTGCCTCAGCCTCCAGCTGCTAAGGGCCATCACGCTAAGCTTCAAAAGTATTAAGATTGGGCTGCAGAGATGGCTCAGTGGTTAAGAGCACTGACTGCTCTTCCAGAGGTCCAGAGTTCAATTCCCAGCAACCACATGGTGGCTCACAACCACCCATAATGAGATCTAATGCCCTCTTATGGTGTGTCTGAAGACAGCAACAGTGTACTCACATACATACAATAAATCTTAAAAAAAAAACAAAAAAAAGGTATTAACTTATATAAATATCACTCTATGCTTATGCTTGTTGGTGTTTTAGTGTTTTCCTGAGACTGAGGAGTCACAGAATGATTTATAACAAACAAAATTACAGTTATGAAGTAGCAATGAAAATAATTTTATAGTTGGTGGTCACCACAATGCCAGGAATTGTATAAAAGGATCACCGCACTAGCAAAATTGAAAACCGCTGCTTGCTCAAGAATGTTCTGTTGGTAAGTTTTCTGTTCTGGTGGTAAGTTTTTCATTCTTAGAAACAATCACATTTTAGACTCACCATTTAAAGGCTTTGCAAGCTGTCCTCCTCCAGACTCCCTCCCTGTACTTCCTTTCTCTAGGCTACACTCTAAGGAAGCCCATTTCTCCGGCTCTTTTGCTGCTTGTGTCCCAGCAGCTGTTAGGGGCACAAGTGATGACTGCCATGGGAACCCTCTCAGCCTCCCCACAGTCTGCTCCCAACAGCACAGATTCCCTCCTGATCCCCTCCAGCTCTCTGCAGTCTCTCTCCTTGTATCTCAGCTGTCCATCAGGCTTCTCAACAAATCATTTCCCTGTCAGCGGGAATCCCTGTATTCACTTTCCCATCTGGATAGAACTACAGTAGTTTCTGTTTTGCTGAGTGGGTTCAGACTGTTATGTGCAACCCAAGTTAACCATTAGGATGTCATGCAGACCATTAAAGGCTACCACAGATAGGACTGTCCTTGGGCATTTTTCCAAAGTAGAAAAACAGAGTGGCAAATATGACTAGGGCAGGTAACAGGAGACCCTACTTACCGAGACCCAGCTTTTTCTCCCGTGGTCTTAGGAGCTTCAAGAAAAAGAAACAACATGTCAACACAAAAAGATAAAATTACTTTAAATTTTACTTCACCCGGGAAGCAGAGGCAGGCGGATTTCTGAGTTCGAGGCCAGCCTGGTCTACAAAGTGAGTTCTAGGACAGCCAGGGCTATAAAGAGAAACCCTGTATTGAAAAACAAAAAAAACAAAAACAAAAAATGATGTTTCGGGGTTGGAGAGAGAGATGTAGCCTAGTATGCATGAAGACTCAGCTCTCCTGCTCAGCATCATATAAACTATGGCCCAAAGCCACCAATAACAGTATTTGGGAGGCAGGGCCAAGAGATAGAACCTCAAGTGTGTCTAGTCCAAGCTAGCCTAACCATCAAGATGCCTACTTATACCAACAAAGCAAAGACAGCAGCCAGCACACTAACCAGTTCAACAAAACCTGTTTTGTTTGTTTTTGTTTTTAAGACAAGATTTCTCCATGTAGCTGTGGCTGTTCTGGAACTCCATCTGTGGTCCAGGCTGGCGTTAAACTCAGAAATCTGCTTATCTCTGCCTTCTGAGTGCTAGGATTAAAAGAGTGCACTACCACTGCCTATCATAAAACTTTTTTATATTTAGATTTAAAATGTGTATGTGTATGAGTGTTTTCCTGCATGTGTGTCTGTGTACCATGCACATTCCTGATGTTTATGGACGCCAGAAAATGTTGGATATCCTGAACAAGAATCAGAGATGTTTGTGAGCCACCATGTGGGTGGTAGGACTTGAACCCAGGGCCTCTGAAAGAGGAAAAGCACTTTTCTTGAATCCTCATCCTACAGGCAGGCTTCTGGCATGAAGCAGTGTTATCTTCTCTATCATGCTCTCTGTGATGCTCGTACTCAGGATCTCACTGTGTATCCTAGTTGGTCTGAAACTTACTGTAAATGCTGGGATTAGGATCAAGAGTATGCACCACCTCACTCAGCTACATCTTCCAGTTATAAGAGTGCTTGTTTCTTTTTAAGATAACAGAGCCTTTAACTAACCATTCTATGGCTTTTCTAAGTACTGGGTACCATCCTCCATCTTCCCTAACGTCACACACGGACGTTAAAAGCTGACACTGCTTTGCCTTGGATACCTGACCCTGTTCTTTACTGCTCAGTAACACACTCCATTTCCTGTTAAAAGCGTATTCTCTGCTCATCTGCTGCCACATGAGGGCGGCTTTTCCTGCTTCTCTCCACGAGTCAGAAAGGGGTCATGGAGTGCAGCTGAGGCTTGGCACTGTGAGCCATCAGGAAAGACACTGGTGAACCTCAGTGGCAGCTGAGGCTGAGGCCTGGCACCATGAAGAGAACCTATGAGAACCTGGAGATGCCAGTACCATGGGATGACCACCAAGAACAGCAGCAGCAGTGGAGTAGAGTCAGCCAGAGCCTAGAGTGCTACAGGACAGAGCTCGAAATGTGACCCAAGCCCAAAAGATATATTGATTCCAGACATTGGAACAAGAAGCTGTGAAGTTGAAGTTGACTTAGATACCCCAAGATGTTTGAGATGCCAGAGCCGTGGGACATCTGCTGAGGAAAGCTGCTAACAGGGAGTGGAACCAGCTTAAGAGAAAGAAGTTTGTTGCAGTAAACAAAGCTGAGAGGAGTTGGAGATCTGAAGGGCGCTTTGACGTCAGACATGGAGATGCAGAGTTGAGAGCTAGCTCAGCTGGGTTTGGTCTTGCTTTGATCCAGTGTCTCCTCGCTGTGCTCTTTCCCCTTTGTTCTGGAACTGTAATGTATATTCTGTACCACATATTAGAAGTATGTGATTTGCTTTTTGATTTTATAGGGGTTATAGTTAAGTAATCTCATAAATCTCAGAAGTGATGTTGAACTTTTAAAACATTGTTGAGACTTGATAGACTAAGAGGACTTCTGAAGTTGAACTAAATGCATTGTGCATTGTTACGGCTATAAGCCTTTGAGAGCCAGGAGTGCAATGTGGTGGTTTGATAGGTCTGGCCCCTATAGACTCATGTGTTTGAATGCTTGGCCCACAGGGATGGCACTATTAGGAGGTGTGGCCTTGTTGCAGGAAGGTCACCCTGAAGGGGGGCTCTGAAGTCTCCTGCTGCTACCTTTGGATCAAGATGTATGTAA
This sequence comes from Mus minutoides, assembly GCA_902729485.2. Taxonomy (NCBI): domain Eukaryota; kingdom Metazoa; phylum Chordata; class Mammalia; order Rodentia; family Muridae; genus Mus; species Mus minutoides. The sequence goes on from LR749583.1 coordinate 1,673,597, forward strand.
ATCTCTCAGCTCCTTCTCCAGCACCTTGTCTGCCTGTACACTGTCATGCTACCCGCCACGGTGATAATGGACTAAACCTCTGAAACTGTAAGCCAGGTCCAATTAAATGTTTGCCTTTATATAAGAGTTGCCCTGAGCTGGGTGTGGTGCACGCCTTTAATCCCAGCACTCGGGAGGCAGAGGCAGGTGGATTTCTGAGTTCCAGGCCAGCCTGGTCTACAAAGTGAGTTCCAGGACAGCCAGGGCTAAACAGAGAAACCCTGTCTCGAAAAACCAGGGGAAAAAAAAAAAAAAAAAGAGTTGCCCTGGTCATGGTATCTCTTCGTAGCAATAAAACTCTAAGACAATAATCAATGTGAACCACAGTAGCCTTGGCCTGGGGCTTCTAAGAAAACTTTAAAAATGATAGGCCAAAGCAATGAACCCAGCATCAAAAACTGTCTTAGGCTGAAATGTCAAGCTGTGAGATAACAGGCATGGGACTTGGCTGTGTGAGATAGGCAGAATCCTGAGTATGGGTGGATCTGCCATGCATGAGTGGTAAACTTCCCTATGCCATCCCCATTTGCCAATGTCTGCTACTTGAAACTCTTAGAAATCCCATCCATGGAAAACAGTCCTAAGCCTGGCTCAAGGGCAGGTTTTTTTTTGTTGTTGTTGTTGTTGTTCGAGACAGGGTTTCTCTGTATAGCCCTGGCTGTCCTAGAACTCACTTTGTAGACCAGGCTGGCCTCAAACTCAGAAATCTGCCTGGCTCTGGCTCCCGAATGCTGGGATTAAAGGCGTGTGCCACCACGCCCGGCTTCAAGGGCAGGTTTATAATCTCAGCTTCTCAGCAGCAGATGCAGTGTGAAGACAAATGTCTAGGCCTGCCTAGACTACAAAGGAACACCAAGGCCATCTGGACCGCAAAGTGGTAAGACCCTGCCTCAGAGAGCTAGAAATAGAGCTCAGTGGTAGAGCACCTGCCTAGCATGTGCATAGCCCTTGGTTCAATTCCCCATTTCTACAGGGAAAAAAATTATCCCCACAATTGGGATTTTAAAAATACTAGATCTTGTTTTTTTGTTTTGTTTTTTGTTTTTGTTTTTCGAGACAGGGTTTCTCTGTGTAGTCCTGGCTCTCCTGGAACTCACTCTGTTGACCATGCTGGCCTCAAACTCAGAAATTCACCTGCCTCTGGCTCCCGAATGCTGGGATTAAAGGCGTGCACCACCATGCCCGGCCTAGATCTTGCTTTCTTAAGGTGGTGAATTATCGTTTCTTGAAAGGCAAGTATCCCAAGAGTCTCTAGAGACTTCTATTTCTCTGACAATAGTTCTCTATCCAGAGAATGAACGATGGCTTTTTGTTTGTTTATTTAAGATTTATTTATTTATTATAACCTACAGTGTTCTGTCCGTATGCATGCCTGGCGGCCAAAAGAAGGCACTTGATGGTTATGAGCCATCATGTGGTTGCTGGGAATTGAACTCAGGACCTCTGGAAGAATATGCAGTGCTTTAACCTCTGAGCCATCTATCTAGCCCAAGAAGTGACAATGTTATCTATCCCCAAAGGGTCATGTAGTAGTATCAGGTAAGTTTTAGGTTGCCAAAGGAGGGAAGATGCTACTGGAATCTTGTAGATAGAGGACAGAGATGCTTAGACAGGCCAGGTTCCTACAGCAAATCATCCAGCAATGTGTGTAAACCAACAAACCCTGACCTGCATGGCCTGCAGATACAAATGACAGGCACAGCTAGCACCAGTGTGTTTTCTAGTTAAATCTGTATCCAACTGTGTGCTTTTGGTTCTAAAAAATTATCAAAGCAATAATCACAAAACATTTTCAAAGATTTATAAACCCAAACTGGTAATAAAAAAAAAAATACAACTCATAGAAACTATTAGTGAGGTTCACAGCTATTGGCAACATCTTCTTCTTTGCATGTGTTCATGTGTTCATGTGTTCGTGTGCTGGGGATTTCGGCACCCATCAGTTACCTGATGTGGATAGAGGGATCTGGGCTTGGGTCCTTTACAGAGCATCAAGAACTCTTTCCTGTCCAGATACCTCTCTCCTACCCTCATGCTTAAATTATATATTGAGAATATTCTTTAATAAGCTCCAACTCTGATTCAAAAATAATACTAAGTTCATGAAGCCACTATAAAATTGCTTCTGTAGCTGCCCCAAGTCACTATAGGACAATAGATTTCTTGGTGTAGGGAGAAGGTCAAGTTTGGGATTCAGGAAGCAACCTTTCCTACCTACAAGCTTAGAGCAGCAGGTAGCATTGCATACAAAGTACATGGGGGCCCAGAGAAGGGAGCAAGACAGAAACCCAAAACCTGTTTCCTGATTAGCTCTATAATACGCTGGCTAACAGAGTGTCACATTTTGGTATTTTAAGAAAATTTAGGGCCTGACTAGTCTTCTGAAGGTCTTGAGTTCAAATCCCAGCAACCACACGGCACAACCATCTGTAATGAGATCTGACCTCTTCTGGGGTGTCTGAGGACAGCTACAGTGTACTTATATAAAATAAATTAAAAAAAAAAAAAAAAAAAAGAAAGAAAAAAAGAAAATTTTTCTGCAGACTCCATCACAAAGCCAGAGATCAACCAAGGTTGTAAAATTACCACTGGCCCACAGATATGTAATTTCAATCTCAAGAGGGTCTGCTGCCTTTTGGATCTTCCCAGACTTTGTTCCTTACCACACTCCCTCCCTCAGAGAACAGGAAAGGGGCTGTGACTTACAATTCTGTCTGGCCCATAGATCTTTGCCAGTTGTTCAGCAACTTCTCTCGTCCCGTCTGGGCTTCCATCATCTATGATTATAATTTCATAGTTGATTGCACTAAAATAAAATTTAAGTTTATATTAATGGTGGGTGACAGTATCTAAATTTCCTCTATATAGCTATAGTGACTTCATAGACAGTCTTCCATTCTAGAGATCTTATGGCATAATAAAGAGAGCAAAAGAAAACTTTAAATGGCATCAGCAAATTTAAATAATCTGGCATTTATCTGATGTAGTTTCACTCTTACACTTGCTCCCCGTTATAGTCACACCAGTTCCCACTCTAAACACCATTCAAAGTAACTGTCTGGTGAAAATGCCCCACCCCCTATCAGAAGGTACAAAGGGGAAGGAAAGGGAAGCATTCCTCTTGACCTTAATGTGGAACCTAGGAAATCACCCAGGAAGCTAGTGTTAAAGGTTAGACTATTAAAAGTGGTAAAAGTTAGCCCTGGAAAACTTGGCAGGAAGGAAACAAAAGCCAGCCTATTCTTCAAGATTAGCTACAAGAGGTACTATGGAGTTGGCCCAGTAGTAACAGCGCCTGATATGCAAGCAACGAAGTGCATTTGGATCCCCAGGAACCTATACCAAAAGAATAGGAATGACTAGGCATTCCTGTAACTTCAGTACTGGGGGGTGGGGGTTGGGGGGTGGGGGTGTGACACCCCTAAAATAACAGAAATTCAAGAATCCACCAGCCTAAGGGGACGCTCTAGGCTGAGAGAGAGAGAGCAGTTTCAAACAATTCAAAGTGGAGAGTGAATGAGCAAAGCACCAGATGTTCTCAGCCAGCCTCTGTTCCTGCATGCACCTTGCCCCCCAAACATACACAAGAGCAGCAGGGGCAGTGACCAGCTTCCCTCTGTTCCTCTAACTATGGGATAGCTACTTAATTGGGCCAAACACAAATTATGTTGATTTTGAAAAAGGTAATTCCATTTTGCTTCCAGAACATCCACTGCAGGATGCAGCTCACTGGCAGAGTTCCACCCTCCAATATCCCCAAATCACTCAATAAAAAAATAGCCCAGAACTTTAGAGGCTGAGGATGGAGACTGGGGTGTTTCAGATTAAACAGAGTAGAGACACCAACATATAAAGCTGGAGCTCATTAAAACATCTGGAAAAATCTGGCAGAGCCAATTTAAAATATAAAACCTGGAGCCAGGCGGTGGTGGTGCACACCTCTAATCCCAGCACTTGGGAGGCAGAGGAAGGCAGATTTCTGAGTTTGAGGCCAGCCTGGTCTACAAATTGAGTTCCAGGACAGCCAGAGCTATACAGAGAAACCCTGTCTTGGGGGGGGGGGGGAGGAGGAAGAAAAAAAAAGATAAAATCTGGGCTGGAGAAATGGCTCGGTGATTAAGGGTGATTAAGAGCACAGACTGCTCTTCTAGAGGTCCTGAGTTCAATTCCCAGCAACCACATGGTGGCTCACAACCATCTTTAATGGGATCTGATGTCCTCTTCTGGTGTGTACTCACACAAAATAAATACATCTTTAAAAAAATAAGAATAAGACCTAAAGAAAAAAGATACATGCACCACACATCACAGGGCCACCATATATAAACTGATTTTTATTCAGATGCAACCAAAACGGCAATACTAAACGGGGTGGTGGTGGTGCTCGCCTTTAATCTCAGCACTTGGAAGGCAGAGACTGGGATCTGAATTCCAGGCCAGTCAGGGCTACACAGTTTTGACCTTGTCTCAACCAATCAAACCATGCAGTCTAAGGCTTTTTTCAAATCAGTATGGTAAGGTTGTGCTTTCTAGAAAGAGGAACTATGTACCAAGCATTTTGTTTTTCTGAGACAGAGGCTGCTAATATAGCCCTGGCTGGCCTCGAACTTGATACAACTCGTCTGCAAACGCATCCCTTGCAATACATAGCTTGGGATCAAGTACTTTTTCTTGCTATTAGAAAATATGGGCCGGTTGTGGTGGTGCACGCCGGTCTTTTTCTTGCTATTAGAAACTATGGGCCGGTAGGATTTGCTGAAGGAGGTAGAGGCAGGAGGATCAAGAGTTCAAGGACAGCCTAGGCTACACATTTTTTAGCCGGGCGTGGTGGCACACACCTTTAATCCCAGCACCTGGGAGGCAGAGGCAGGCAGATTTCTGAGTTCGAGGCCAGCCTAATCTACAAAGTGAGTTCCAGGACAGCCAGGGCTATACAGGGAAACCCTGTCTCGAAAAACAAAACAAAAAGAAAATATAGGCACAGCATCCTCATTTTCATCTGAGAAGCAAAAGCCAACTAACAAAAAGCTCTGACTCACGGTCTAAATGAACAGCGCACCGCTACGCCATCCTACTCTAGCAAAATCACGTTCTGTAGGTTGACAGGAAAAGATCGCCCATGATTATCACAGCATGACACTCATCTGTCCGTAAAGTACTGACTCCGCACTGCCATCAGGAGGCATTTTATTTACTGTTTAGTTCGGAGACTTTTTTTTTTTTTTAAATGCGTAACACTTCCACTATCAAAATTCCTGTTCCTAAGAGCTAGGACTCTGCCTAACAAAGCGAAAGGCCCCGTGTTTTTCAAAACAACACACAGACAAGCCCCAGTTCCTAATCAAACTTGGCGAAGATGCTCGCTCCCGGCCAGCTCATCAGCAGTTCCCTGACAGCGCCAACAACAAGCTTACGTAAGCGCTCGGCCCCAAGGCGACGAAGAGAACGCCGGCTCCGGACTCCCGGCTCCGGCGGTGGATCCTGACCGCCCGGAGGTAATGAGGTCAGGCTTTCGTCCTCGCCCCCAATTAAAAATGGAGTTAGCTCTTTCGAGAAAAAAGGCCAGGGACTGAGACCAGCGCGACCTGTCATTAGATAAACACCGGACTCGCTAGAGACCTGAGCAGGAACGAGAAAGACGCGGGGCTGTGCGCCTCGGTTCTCCCCGCTGGGGAAAGCCTCGAGCAGGCTCCGGAGGGAGCGGAGGCCGAGCCTCCGGGGGTCTCCTTGCGCAGCCAACCGCCGACGTGCAGCCCGCGGCCGGTTCCCGGCCCCCGCGCGCGAAGCCCCCTCTACCTCTCGGAGAAGCTCTTCACCAGCAGCCACACGATGAGCGGCAGGTTCTCCCGTTCGTTGTAGGTGGGTAACAGCACCGAGTACTTGTCCTGTCGTGAGGAGCGGCCCTGCGGCGGCCGCGGAGACGCAGCAATACCGCGACTCGCCTCCGTAGAAGCCATGACGGCTCTGCGCGAGGCGCCGGAAGCGGACTTACGTCATCCGACGCGGGCCGTACCAAATCCCGGAGCGTGGGGGGATGCTCGGCGCTCTGACGTCCCAGCGTGGTCCCCGGGAAACACCCAGATATCGTGACTATTCCAAGCCGATCGTGACGGCTTTCCCCGGAGAACACCCATTCGATTCACTTCCAAGCGCCAGGAAGCGTCTTCGTCTCCCAGTCGCTAAGCGATGGGCAACCGGAAACGGAAGTCCCTTCCCGGCTCTTTCCGGAAGAGGCTGTCATGGCTGCCCAGGAGGACGTAGCCGCCTTACAGGCTGAAATTGCCCGGCGGGAGGAAGAGCTGGCGTCGCTCAAGTGGAGGCTGGCCGCGGCCCTGGCAGCCGAGCCGGAGCCCGAGCGTCCGCTCCCGGTCCCGCCGCCTCCGCCGGCGCCCCGGGCCGCGCTGTCGCGGGACGAGATCCTCCGCTACAGCCGCCAGCTGCTGCTGCCGGAGCTGGGCGTGCGCGGGCAGCTGCGCCTGGCGGCCGCCTCGGTACTCGTGGTGGGCTGCGGCGGGCTGGGCTGCCCGCTGGCGCAGTACCTGGCGGCGGCCGGCGTGGGCAGGCTTGGACTGGTGGACCACGACGTGGTGGAGACGAGCAACCTGGCCCGCCAGATCCTGCACGGCGAGGCGCAGGCGGGAGAGAGCAAGGCTCGCTCGGCGGCCGCGGCGCTGCGCCGCCTCAACTCGGCGGTGGAGTGCGTGGTGTACCCGCGGGCTCTCGCCGAGGACTGGGCGCTCGACCTGGTCCGAGGCTACGACGTGGTGGCCGACTGCTGCGACAACGCGCCCACGCGCTACCTGGTGAACGACGCGTGCGTGCTGGCCGGCCGGCCGCTGGTGTCGGCCAGCGCGCTGCGCTTCGAGGGCCAGATGACCGTCTACCATCACGCCGGCGGGCCGTGCTACCGCTGCGTATTCCCGCGGCCGCCCCCGCCCGACACGGTGACCAACTGTGCGGACGGCGGCGTGCTCGGAGCGGTGCCCGGCGTGCTGGGCTGCGTGCAGGCCCTCGAAGTGCTCAAGATCGCCGCTGGCCTCGGCGCCTCCTACAGCGGCAGCATGCTGCTCTTCGACGGCCTCGGGGGCCACTTCCGCCGGATCCGGCTGCGGCGCCGCCGGCCCGACTGCGTCGTGTGCGGCCAGCAGCCCACCGTGACCCGCCTGCAGGACTATGAGGCCTTCTGCGGCTCCTCGGCCACCGACAAGTGTCGCGCCTTGAAGCTGCTGGGCCCCGAGGAGCGGATTTCTGTGACCGACTACAAGCGGCTTCTAGATTCCAGGACGCCCCACGTGTTGCTGGACGTCCGACCACAAGTAGAGGTGGACATCTGTCGCCTGCCGCACTCTCTCCACATCCCTCTGAATCAGTTGGAACGCAGGGATGCGGACAGCCTGAGACTCTTAGGGGCTGCCCTCCGGGAAGGGAAGCAGGATTCGCAGGAAGGGGCTGCTCTCCCGGTGTATGTGATTTGCAAACTGGGGAACGACTCCCAGAAAGCTGTGAAGGTCCTGCAGTCCTTAACGGCAGTGCCAGAGTTAGACTCTTTAACTGTTCAGGATATCGTGGGGGGACTCATGGCCTGGGCTGCCAAAATTGATGGGACATTTCCACAGTACTGAGGGGACAGCATGTGATTCGTGTGGATGACGGTTGTGATACCTGAAGAATTTATTTGAGCTTTATAAAATAATGTAGGGAAGAGCCTGGATTCACAGTCTCCGAATAAATAAACTTTTTTTTTTTTTTCAAAGGAGCTTTTTGAGAAAAGAGGATAATGTTGCCTCTGAGAGCTACTTTGTGTTTTGGGCACTTGTGCAGCACCTCAACATGTGACATGGTACGACAGGATTTTTTGTTTCCCACCCGGTCAGATCAAAGCGCTCTCTGGGCCATCCATCTTATACTTGGAGTTAAGATGCAGCTTTTACAACTGAATCACTTACATTCATCCTAATTTTAAATTAAGGTCTTCTTTGGGAGGTTACAGAGATGGCTTAGCACGGGCGGGCTGCACCCCCACCCCCAGGGGCGGGGCATCCTAGTTTGACTCCCAGCATTCGGCTCTGCAGCTCCAGTTCCAAGACATCATATGCTGTCTCCTCGACTCCTCCAGCTCCAGGCAGGGTCTTGGTGTACAGATGTACATGCAGTCAAAACATAACGTTTTAAACTAAGAAAAAAACGTTTTAAAAAAGGTATTACTTGAGTCTTAATTCTACTTCAAATGATACCCCTTAAAAATACTTAACGTGGGTAGCGTTTTCATTATCTGGAAGTTGATCGTTGTAGAACCTATTGTGAGTTCAGAGTGCAGTCTTGACAGTTTAGCATCATGTGTCCAGCCTCCCTCAGAAGTTGCTAGTGGTTTTTCTTGTACTTAGCTCCAGTCTCCGCCTTCGGCTATACCAGTGATTCTCAGCCTTTTGGTCGAGACCCCATGGGGGTCAGATGACCCCTTCACAAGATCGCCTAAGATAATTGGAGAACAGATATTTAAATTATGATTCATAACAGTAGTTAAATTATTCAAAATCACAACTATGAAATAGCTACGAAAATAACTTGTGGTTGGGGGTCACCATACTTGAGGAACTGTATTAAAGGGCTGCAGCTTTAGGAAGGTGGAGACCCACTGGCTTGTGCTCTGGCTGATAACATGTGGCATTAGTTTAACTACGTTGTGGTCCTGCATTGGAATCTTCTAGTCCTAAGTTTCAGCCTTTTGCTCCATCCCTTTGTCCTTCCCTTTGACTCAATGTACTCTATTCCCGAATTTTTTATATAGGTGTTTTTTTTTTTTTTTTTTTTTTTTTTTTTTTTTTTTTTTTTTTTTTTTTTTTTTTTTTTTCTCGAGACAGGGTTTCTCTGTATAGCCCTGGCTGTCCTGGAACTCACTCTGTAGACCAGGCTGGCCTCGAACTCAGAAATCCACCTGCCTCTGCCTCCCAAGTGCTGGGATTAAAGGCGTGCCCCACCATGCCCGGCTCTTATATAGGTTTTTTTTTTTTTTTTTCATAGTAAACAGTTTGACCAAGCCTGGTAAAGGTCAGTCTTCCCAGTTATTTGGCTGAGGCAGGAGGATCACAAGTTTAGGCCTGTGTGAGCTACAGAGTGAGTCCAGGGTCAGCCTGGCCAACTAATGGAGACCCATATTAAAATCTAAGGATAGGAGCTGGGTGTGTGGATCAGTGGTAGAGCAGGTGCCTAGCAGCGGGAGGGCTCGGGCATCATCTCCAGTACCTGAAAACAGTTTGATGAGCAGGTGGGCAACCTGCCCTGCTTCCTGCAAAGCGCACAGTTGCCAAAAGGATGTTGGGAATAGAGGCTGATGCATTCCCTTGAAAGAACAGCTAGTGCTAAACCACCTTTCTGGACACAGGCCTCTGTTTCTTAGGAGAAGCAGAGACCATGGAAGCAACTCAAGTAGGAGTATCTCTGGCAATTTTTTAGAAAAAGGAAACAAAAAACAACTAGACAAAGCCCTCTGCAGGCCAGAATCACCAGTTTGCAAGCATTAAGGTGTGCGTGTGTGTGTGTGTGTGTGTGTGTGTGTGTGTGTATAAAGCTAGACCAGACTTTAACTTTCAGCTGTGAGACACTTTAACTCACTGAACAGGTACACTGACCAGCATGGTGTCTGGCAGTTTGCACTTGTGGTACTTCAGGTTCAATTCACAAGTTCATATTCTGGCAGCAACAGGAGAGAAGTACCACATGGGTTAGGTTTTTTTGTTTTTGTTTTTTTCGAGACAGGGTTTCTCTGTGTAGCCCTGGCTGTCCTGGAACTCACTCTATAGACTAGGCTGACCTTGAACTCAGAAATCTGCCTGCCTCTGCCTCCCAAGTGCTGGGATTAAAGGTGTGCGGCACCACTGCCGGCGGGTTAGGTTTAAAAACTGATGGAAATAAGGGTCTGGAGAGATGGCTCAGAAGGCAGAGGACCCAGGTTCAGTTCCCAGCACCCACATGGTGGCTTATAACTCTGAAACTCCAGTTCCACAGGATCCAATAATTTTCTTCTGGTTTCCATGACCACTGCACAAATGTGTTGTACAGCTATATTCAATAAAAATTTATATATAAACCGGGCGTGGTGGCACACACCTTTAATCCCAGCACTTGGGAGGCAGAGGCAGGCGGATTTCTAAGTTTGAGGCCAGCCTGGTCTACAAAGTGAGTGTCAGGACAGCCAGGGCTATACAGAGAAACCCTGTCTCGAAAAACAAAAATAAACAAAAAAAATTTATATATAATAAAAATTTTATAAAAATCCTTAAAAAATAACAAGAGGAAGAAGGCAGCTTTTCACTGTAGTTGGAACCTGAATGTTGACAGTCAGTAACAGATATAGATATATATATTTTTTGTCTAGCCCTGGCTGTCTTGGAACTCACTTTGTAGACCAGGCTGGCCTCGAACTCAGAAATCCGCCTGCCTCTGCCTCCCGAGTGCTGGGATTAAAGGTGTGTGCCACCACGCCCGGCTTCGTAACAGATATTTTTAAGGATGGACAAGTGCTGGTGTGGACACAGGTGACAGGTGGCTCCTTTAGTACGCGCTTCTATTCTAGAGACAGTCCAGCCAACATCACACTGAAGAGTGTACAGAAAAGCACACCAGTCACAAATGCTCTGTGAGGTCACACACACACACACACACTGGGTATTGAAACCAGGGCTTTATGCGTCAAGGCAAGCACTCTTCCACTGAGCCCCCTTTTAAAATTGTGTCATTTTGAGCTGGTGGTGGGGTATACTTTTAATCCTAGCACCAGGAAGTCAGAGACAGGTGGATCTCTGTGAGTTGGAAGCCAGCCTGGTCTACAGAAAGTTACAGGAAAACCAGGGTTACACAGAGAAACCTTGTCTTGAAAAGGGGAAAGACAAAACACAAAGTCATTTTGAGCTGCCCAAGCTTTTCTCAAGTTGCAAACACTTGTTACTAGCTCTCTCAGACAAAAATACTGCCAGAGATTCAGGAGTCCCCACTCCCAAACCTCTCCCTTTCCCAAGGAGGTAGCATAGGTTGTGAACCTGCAGGGAGTCCAGACAGGGTCTCTATGTAGCTCTGGCTAGCATGGAACTTAATATGTAGACCAGGCTGGCTGTGAGCTCAAAGAGATCTGCCTGCCTTTGCCTCCCAGTATTGGTATGAAAGGAATATGTCACCATGCCTAGCTAATAGACTCTCTGTACCTCGTTTCCCAAGATGAAGCCACACTTCACCAAGGTGCATCAGGCCCTTAAAATTTACTCTGATTGGGGCTGGCGAGATGGCTCAGCGGGTAAGAGCACCCGACTGTTCTTCCGAAGGTGATGAGTTCAAATCCCAGTAACCACATGGTGGCTCACAACCATCTGTAACCAGATCTCTTCTGGAGTGTCTGAAGACAGCTACAGTGTACTTACATATAAAATTTACTCTGATTGTTCGGTCCCCACTTTAAGTGCCCAATGTCAGTGGCCTTTTTCTGGTGCCCTGTGCTGTCCATAGCTCATGACACCCTGAGATTACCACCTCACCCCTGGGATTTACAGATGGACAAACAGCCCAATGGGTCAGACTTAATGTGCAGCAAACTGGACAGAAATCAGCTCACTCTGCCAGCCAGGACATCTGGGGACAGCCACTCAATCTAACTGCCATGGCATAAGGCAGGCCACACAAGAGGCCCACAGACCTTCTCATCCACATGCATGAGGGCTTTGGTAGAATGTTCTTAAAGCGTGGGCACACTGAACCAGTCGGTATAGCTGCATTTGTCTTTGGACTCTGGCTATTCTTCCTCAGCAGACACAGCTCAGGGCCTTGATGAACCTTCTCTGAAGGTTTCCACCACCTTCTGTTCCCTAGTAACAGGACACAGAAGCTATTAAGGTGGACACACTTTGTGCCTTCCCAGATCCCCAAGCACTGCAGAAGAGAGAGTCCTTGAAACTCAGGTGCAGGAGTGAAACCTGAAGTGGAAACTTTTAGTTTCTTTGGAAAGCTAAATATGTCAAATAATGTTTTGCTGGGGCACACAGGGGAAAGGATGTTTTGCTGAAGCTGTCACAGGTGGAAGGATGTTTGGATATAGCAGACAGGTGATAGGATGCATGCTGAAGGAGTATAAATGTGACCCCACAGACAGTGGGAGACGAGCACTGAGCATTGGTTTGGTTTGCTCCACTTTGTTATTTTTCGACAATGACACACATGTATTGGTTCACCTTACATAGCATTGTTGAGCTCAACTTGTGGTAAAGCAGTCATTGAGAGAAACTTGCCAAAGAACTGCTCCTGAGGTTCCTGTAGCAGCTTGCCACTTCCATGGGCTCGCCTCAGGCCAGTTGGCAAGCCTTGTTGTCTCTTCAGGATTGAACTACAACTGCTGGTTCATGCCTGGTGTGTCTGCCTGTAGCAAGAACTGGACTGTAGCTGCCGGTTCGTGTGTGGTGTCTTCCTGTCTAGAGGGCTGGTCTGCAGCTGCTGAGTCGTATTTGATGTTTGCGATGGGACTGAACTGCTGAGAAAGAAGCTCATGCCCTAGGAACTACTGCTGAACAGGTTCACTTCCCCCAGATCCTAATAACTTTTCTCTTCCACTACCTCTGCTGGGTGGTGGGCTAGAGGAGAGGCTGAACTCTTATTAAAACTAGGTTGCCAAATAAGAAAAGAAAAAAAAAATGAGAGAAAAAAAAAAAACTAGGTTGCCAAAAACCAGCAGCACAACTGCTAAGTCCTTGTTCAAACACTTAAGAATTTCCAACTAATGGCTGGGCGTGGTGGTGCACGCCTTTAATCCCAGCACTCGGGAGGCAGAGGCAGGCGGATTTCTGAGTTCGAGGCCAGCCTGGTCTACAGAGTGAGTCCCAGGACAGCCAGGGCTACACAGAGAAACCCTGTCTCGAAAAAAACAAAAAAAAAAAAAAAGAATTTTCAACTAATAAATGACATAAAAGATGTCCACCTTAGCTCCTTGTTAGTAAGCATGATGACCTGAGTTAAGTGTGGGGTTCAATAACCTCAAATTTACACCAAAGATGTGAAGTATTTCATGATGTGGCCATGTGGTCAGTCCAGCCAAGGCCCTTGTGTGCATAGCACCTGTGACTTACAAAAGTGTACAATGCAAACTGCACACTGTAGACAAGATGATCACAATTAGGGTGATCATCATCATTGAGTGAGGAGAGGGGAAGGGTTCCATTGATGACATCCCACACTGCTCCGCAATATTTACTATGATCGACCTGCACAGGTTGACCGCACTAAGATGGGAAATTATGGTTTTAATCTTTTTCTTTGCAACTATTAGGCACAGCTGTCAAACCTGTGAACACCCTGAGAGGGTAAAAATGACTCAGACTAGTCCTGGTCCTGGCTCCTTGAACCCCAATATCTGCCAGTGTTCCCTCTCTGTCATCATTTTGTTTTGGCTATGTGTTTTGAGTCAGGGTCTCACTATGTAGACTAGGCTGGCCTCGAACTCACAGAGAGCCCCTCTGGCTTTGCTTTCCAAGTGCTGGGATTAAAGGCCCGTGCCATCACTCTGGGCTTATTTGTGTAGTGTATGGTTGTCTGTGCATATTGTGTGCATGCATGTTTTCTTCAAGTGTGCATGCAGACGTCATGCCAGGAGTCCTCCAGCAGCCTCCATCTTGTTGAGACCAAATTTCTCTTCCTACCTGGCTCAGCTGGATTGACTGGCCAGTGAGCTCTAGGTATTTGCCTATCTCTGCCTTCTCAGCTCTGGGCTTATAGAGAAATGCTGCAATGCCAGCCAGCTTTTTACAAGGGCACTGGGATCTGAACTTGTGCCTTCTTGCTTGTGCAGCAGGCACTTTATCCACTGAGCCACTTCCCTAGACTCTTGGTTTTTTGTTTTGTTTTGTTTTTTGAAACAATGTCACACTATGTAGCTCAGACTGGTCTGGAACTCAAAATGTAACCCAGACTGGCCTCAAACTTGCCAAATCCCTGTTGTCTCAGGCTCTGCAACACGGGGATTAACAGGTGTGCCCACCAGGCTTGACCTGGCTGCTGCCTGTGGCTCACCCCCCACCCCCTCACCCCCTCCGCCCTGGGCTGGAGAAGCCTTGAAAATGAACAGTTGCCTGTTGTGTTTCCCACCTCAGCTTAATTGAGCTTTGGTGTTGCTTGTTGGAGGCCTGGGAATGAGATTAAATAAACTTGGGTAGGAAAAGCCAACAGGCCAGGCATGGTGGTGCTCGCCTTTAATCCCAGCACTCAGGAGGCAGAGGCAGGCGGAGTTCTGAGTTCGAGGCCAGCCTGGTCTACAGAGTGAGTTCTAGGACAGCCGGGTCTACACAGAGAAACCCTGTCTCGAAAAAAACAAAACAAAAAAAAAAAAAAAAAAAAAGGAAAAGCCAACAGTAGATTCAGGTTCCACTAGGAAGTCTTTATCATAGTCCCTGGGTCTATTTCATGTCTAAAGGCTGCCTTGTGACTGAAAGTGTAAGTGTATTAAAGTCCAAAAGGATAAAAGGCTGATCCCAAATGCCCTTGCCCCTGTGAGTTCTAAGATAAAAGCAAGCAGACTCCAGATTTATCTTCCCTAATTGTTTGGTCCCAGCTGTGGGGCTCATGGTGCCAGCTAGAGGAAGAAGTCTCAAAGCAGCCCAGGCTGGCTCCCCTGAACACCAGCATCAGCCCTTAGAGCCCCTGGGGCCTCTAAAGGGTGAATGGATGGAGACAGAAGGATGAGCTGTGCCAGCTCCCTGCCTATCCAAGGGAGCCTCCTCCAGCTTTAAGTGGAAGCCCAAGTAAAACCATGCTCCCACAAGCTGCTCTTTGTAGAGTCTAGACCTGGGGTCAGCTTGGTGAAGAAAACAGCAGAAAGACAGGTATGGGGCCCACACCTATGACCCACAAAGGCAGGGGGATGAGTGCGCATGTCCCAGGCTAGCCTGGGATAAAACTGTCTCAAAACCCCAAAACATGGAGTTGTGGAGATGGTTCGGTTGGTGAAGTGCATGTCTGGTACAAGGACCTGAGTTAGTTCCCAGAATGAAGGTAAAGAAAAAAGGCAGATGTGATGGTGTGTGTTTGGAATCCAGGCATCGGGAGATGAGTCCCTCAGACTCACTGACCTACTGACCTAGTCTACTTGGCAAAACCCAGGCCAGTCAAAGCCTCTGTGTCATAAAAAATAAAAATGAGGCGGAAGAGATGGTTCAGCAGTGAAGAGGACCAGAAGTCCTGAGTTCAATTCCCAGCAACCATATGGTGGTTCACAGTCATCTGTAATGGGATCCGATGTCCCCGTCTGGTGTGTCTGAAAAGAGTGACAGTGTATGCATGTGCATAAAAGATATAAATCTTAAACAACAAAATGTGGATGGCTCTTGAGGAACGACACTTGGAGTTGTCCTCTGGCTTGCACATGCACATGCACATGCACATGCACATGCACATGCACATGCACACATACTCATGAACATGAGAATACACACACTGGTAATGAAGGGAAAGAACCCTGTCCTGTCCCCAGCTTTGCCAGGAAGCAGGCAGCCCTTGTCCAGTATTCATGCACACAGGATGCATTGAAAAATCTAAGTCCAGTAGAAACAAAGCCAAGCTTTTGAGCTTTTGCCCTTGCTGTATGACAGTGGTTATAGAAAACCCCTAGCTGAAGGGCACAGCTGTGTGACAAATCAAAGATGGAGTGGGGTGTGCTGACCGTCCCCACCAGCAGACTGCCTTGGACATCCATTTTTGTTCCGGGAGAAAATAAAAATCTATACTTTCATGTATTCCTTCCTCAGAAAGCAGTGGCTTAGAAGTTTTGATTTGGGGCAAAGCTTTAAAAAAAGAAGGTTTTTCTGGGCATGAGGTGCACACCTTTAATCCCAGCAATCAAAAGGCAGAGGCAGATGGATCTTTGAAATCAAGGCCAGTCTGGTCTACATAGTGAGTTCCAGGACCATAGAGAGAACCTGCTTTTTTTTTTTTTTTGGTTTTTCGAGACAGGGTTTCTCTGTGTAGCCCTGGCTGTCCTGGAACTCACTTTGTAGACCAGGCTGGCCTCGAACTCAGAAATCCACCTGCCTCTGCCTCCCAAGTGCTGGGATTAAAGGCGTGCACCACCACGCCCGGCTTATTTTTTTTTTTTTAAGTTAAAGGCAGCCTCAACACCACAGGGTAAACTGAGGAGGGCTGAGTGTTTGATTGATCACTCAGCATACTTTTCTCTGAGGGAATAAAGCTTGATTCACTGGGGCCAGCATTCCTTGGGACCCTCTAGAAACTCTCTGAACTCTTTAAATTCTTTGGGGGCCTGTGAAAAAGAGAAGAGAAAAAAGGGGGGAAACACACATACACAGAGTGGATGAAGCAAGACAAGCCCCAACAAGTTCACACATACACATACATATACATATACATATACATATACATATACATATACATATACATATACATATACATATACATATACACATACATACATACATGCATACATTCACACTCATACATTGGTGGATGGAGTAAAGCCTGTTGGTCTACAGAGTGAGTTCCAGAACAGCTAGGGCTAAATAGAGAAACCCTGTCTCGAAAACAAACAAACAAACAAACAAACAAACAAACAAAAAAATCAGGTTAAAATCATTAAACAAAATGAAATTATTGATCATGTATTCTTTTTTTTTTTTTCGTTTTTTCGAGACAGGGTTTCTCTGTATAGTCCCGGCTGTCCTGGAACTCACTTTGTAGACCAGGCTGGCCTCGAACTCAGAAATCCGCCTGCCTCTGCCTCCCAAGTGCAGGGATTAAAGGCATGAGCCACCACGCCCAGCTTTATCATGTATTCTTTTAAAACTCATACCTAACTGAACATTTCCCATCTATCTTTATCTCCACAAGCTCATTATAACCCCAAAGCAATAATTCTTTTGTCATTAATGAACAAAGTTTAAGCAAGCCAAGTCTATAATAGGAAGTTTTTTCCTATGTTTTGATGGCAAAAATTTGTATTCACCAAGAAACAGATCATCATCTATCTTTTTTTTTCAGATTTATTTATTATTATATCTAAAGTACACTGTAGCTGTCTTCAGATGCACCAGAAGAGGGTGTCAGCTCTCATTATGGATGGTTGTGAGCCACCATGTGGTTGCTGAGATTAGAACTCAGGACCTTCGGAAGAGCAGTCTGTGCTCTTAACCACTGAGCCATCTCTCCAGCCTTGATCATCATCTATCTTATGTCTTTTTTTGTTTGTTTGTTTGTTTGTTTTTTGTTTTTTGTTTTTTTTTGAGACAGGGTTTTTCTGTATAGCCCTGACTGTCCTGGAACTCACTCTGTAGACCAGGCCGGCCTCGAACTCAGAAATCTGCCTGTCTCTGCCTCCCAAGTGCTGGGATTAAAGGAGTGCACCACCATGCCCGGCCTATCTTATGTCTTATTTTTGAAGTCTCGTTCAGCTAAACTGGCTGATCATCTATTTTTGCATTCTTATACTCATAGTAGAATCCTTTACTTTTTGTTCAAACCCTGTCTTTTCATGGTGCACACCAAAACCTGCGGCCACATCCCTAGATCACAAGGTCCAGGAACTCAGACCCAGCCTAGAATGGAAGGTTTCTTTGATCATGAGCTTGTTCACAAGCCTATTTTTCTTTCTAGTACAATTACATCCTTGTAATGGTGAAAGCTCACTGTTCTCCTTTCCTAACCTAAGCAGCCCTCACTGTTCTACAAGGGAGGGGACACATTCTATTTTTGAGTCTAACTTTATTATATCTTTCTGGAAAAACAACTTAAACCACCTCCATAGAATTCTATCAACTACTCTAACTTCCTAAAACTATTTAAATCAAATCAGGAATTCCATGAAACCATGAATTCTTCTAAACAGCATTATCTCATGTAAGTTTATCTTCATGTTGATCGGCAGGAAACTTGCCCAACAGAGTGGGGAAATCACCCAGGAAGCAATCATACCAGGCTATAGGCAGTGAGAGTCTCTCCATGCCCACTCACACCATGCCAGGCATATGAGGAAGACAGCGATGACAAACGTGAGAAGGCATAGCAGCAACCCTGGGATAGTGGGGATCAGAAGAGGACTTCGAATTCCCTGGAACTGGAGTTACTGAGAGAGTGCTTTCAACGGCTGAGCTATCCCTCCAGCCCCCTGAAGGGTTTATTTTGATTGACAGTTCGAAGGGATGGTGATGGGCAAGGCAGTAGCATGAGGCACCTGGTTGCATTGCATGTGCTGTCAGGTAGCTGAAAGCTGATAGGAGATGGGGCTGGGGAGTAAGACCAAGGGCTGGGGTGCCAAGACAGCAGCCAAGAGTACTACAGCAATCTGTAACTCCAGGTCCTGGAGCTGCAACACCCAATTCTGGCCTCTGAGGGCACTAGACATGCACATGCAGGTATACACACAGTGCAAGTATACACATAGTACACATCTACACACAGTGCAAGTATACACATAGTGCACATATACACACAGTGCACGTATATACATAGTGCACATCTGCACACAATGCACATATACCCACAGTGCACATATACACACAGTATACATATACATATAGTGCACATCTACATACAGTGCAAGTATACACATAGTGCACATATACACACAGTGCACGTATACACATAGTGCACATATATACATAGTACATATCTGCACACAGTGCACATATACCCATAGTGCACATATACACACAGTGCACATATACATACAGTGCACATATACACAGAGTGAACATATATATAGTGTACATATGCACACAGTGCACATATATACATAGTACACATCTGCACACAGTGCACATATACACATAGTGCATACACACACACATATATATATACATACATAGATACATACATACATACATACATACATACAGTACATCTATACACATTGCACATATACATACAGTGTACATATATAAACAGTGCATGTTTACACATAGTGCAATATCTGGACACAGTGCACATATACACATAGTGCACATATGCATGTAGTACACATATACACAGTTCACATCTACATGTAGTACACATATACACAGTGTACATATGTACACAATGCACATATACACACAAGTGCACATATACAGATGCAAGCAAAACACACATGTACTTAACATAAAAATAAACCATCTTAAAAATGCAACAACGCCAATTCGAGGCCCACCCTTGCCAGGACGAATCTTCCAATAAATCTTCCTCCATTTCGTAAAGTTTTCACAACCTCCCAAACAGCGCCCCATCTGGGGACCACATGTTGATGCACTTTCAGGCAATGGTGACATCGTCCATTCAAACCACAACACTCCCTATGTCACTGCCATGCCTGTACCTGTCCAGATTTGCAGATGCATCTGTCCACAGAGCCCAGTGGCACTCAACACATACCAGGTGGGCTCTTGCTGGAGCCATCAGTGGTAGCTGGGCAGGATGGGTGATGCCTGCATAGCCCACAAGTTGGGAGTTGAAGGTGGAATAATTACATGTTCTAAGCTACAGAGTGAAACTGGGTCTTCAAAAAGTTAAAAATGAGGGCTAGAAAGATGGATCAGCAGTTCAGAGCATTGGCTGTTCTTCCAGAGGACCCAGGTCCAATTCCCAGAACCCCATGGCAGCTTACAACCATATGTGATTCTGGTAGCCTGGGAATTCAATGCCTTCTTCCAGACTTCATGGAAACCAGACACACATGTGTTACAGAGATATATATGCAGGCAAAACACCTATACTCATTAAAAACAAAAATAAAAAATAAAAGTCAAAGCTAGAAAGCCCCTCTATTTAAGTGAGGATTCTGGTGAGGTGTGTTCATCAGTTTCTGTTTAAGTGCGGATTCTGGAGGGGTCTGTACATCAGTTTCTGTTTAAGTGTGGATTCTGGTGAGGTCTGTACATCAGTTTCTGTTTAAGTGAGGATTCTGGTGAGGTCTGTACATCAATTTCTGTTTAAGTGCAGATTCTGGTGAGGTCTGTATATCAGTTTCTGTTTAAGTGAGGATTCTGGTGAGGTCTGTACATCAGTTTCTGTTTAAGTGAGGATTCTGGTGAGGTCAGCACATCGGTTTCTGTTTAAGTGAGGATTCTGGTAAGGTCTGTACTCATTTGATACGTCTTGTATGTACTGTTTCATCTCACCCTTTCCCTACTTCCTTTTCATCGGATATGCTTGTTGAAGCAAATGGCTGCTGGCCCCATAGCCCATTCCACGGTGGTCTTGTTGCTTGTAGTCCCATGGGGCTATGTAGCATGCACCTATGCCCTTGGTAGGTCCATTGATACTAATATCATGGCAGGATTAGATTCGGGCTGGATTTTGGGCAAGCCCTTTGCATAGGTGGCCTGACCCTACCTGCCCTTGGGGGTTGGAGGTGAGGTAGGGCAGAGTCAAAGACACAGACTCAGGGAGTGGGTGAGAAACAGCAGGTGAACAGCAGCAAGCTCCTTTAATACCCCCCCCCCCAGCCCCATTGGTCCCAAAAAAGCATCCCTTCTAAGCAGCAGTTCCAGATTGGCTGGCATTGTCTGCATCAGCAATCCTTGGTCTCTCAGGCAGTCCTCAATTAGGTCCTCCTGTAGGAGATGCTTTTGCGGCCGCGTGGCCCTGGCGTTTACATAGAGGTGGCCAAGGTTCCTCCTACACTGGTGGAGGCTGAGTCTCTAAGAAGTGAAAGTGCTTAAGCTTCTGACCTCTCTTCTGCCCTAGCTCTCTCCAAGGCCCTTGGTGGGACTCAAATTTTGTTCTTATAATTTTATAATCCCCATTCCCCCCTTTTTTCCCCAAGACAGGGTTTCTCTGTGGAACAGCCCTGGCTGTCCTGGACTCACTCAGGAATCTGCCTGCCTCTGCCTCCCGAGTGCTGGGAGCAGTGCCTTGTGCTTTCCTCACAGACTCCCTGTGGTGTTTTGTCAAGCTCCTGCCGCCTTGGCTGCCCTGCAACTGTGGATGGATTCCTCCACCTGAAAGCCAGCACAAACCGGTCCCTCCACTACGTTGCTTTTGCTGGGTTATTTTATCATAGCCAGAGGAAAAATAATTCATTATCCTGCCTGAGAGATGCTGCTGGTGATTGCTGAGGTCAGGAGGCCGAGCCAGCAAGGGGAAAACACGGACCTCTAGAACAGCCTCCATGGGGAGGCCCAGAACTGGGTAGTTTGAACAACTTCAGTGGATTCTGGGGGTAGGTGCTGATGTTACCTACCTAGTAGATCTGGATGTGGGAGGATTGACCCTACTTACCTAGTGGATCTGCAGTGTGGTGGTTGACCCTATCTACCTAGTGGATCTGGGATGTAGTGTTGACCCCACCTACCTAGTGGATTTGGGGTGTGGGAGCTGACCTACTCTACCTACATGGTGGCTCTGGGGTGTGGGGTTCATAATGGCTGTCTGGTGACTCTGGGAGTAATGGTGACTTTAGGAAGATGGATAATAGGGACCCACGAAGATGTGGTTGTTGTGTGGGCTCTAGGATGGTTTTCCTGGAGAAAAGCCAGCTCTCAATGAGTCGATTTCTGTTTGCACAGCCTGGCTAACTCCACTCTGAGTTTGCAAGGTCCAAAGATGTCAGAGATGAAAAGTGTTAAAAATCCACAGCAGAGGCCAAGGCCAAGGTCAAGGTCAAGGCCAAGGTCAAGGGAGGACCACAAATTCAGAGGCTGCCTTGTCTACCCAGTGGGTTCAAGGCCAGTCTGATCAAGTAGTGAGACCCTGTCTCAAAAGAAAAATATCTAAAGGGGGCTGGTGAGATGGCTCATCAGGTAAAGGTGTGTACTGGTTGCTTTTGTGTGTCAACTTGACACAAACTAGAGTCATCAGAGAGGAAGGAGCCTCAGTTGAGGGAATACCTCCATGAGATCCAGCTGTAAGGCATTTTCTCAGTTAGTGATTGCTATGGAAGGGCCCAGTCCACTGTGGGTGGCTCCGTCCCTAGGCTGGTGGTCCTGGGTTCTATAAGAAAGCAGGCTGTGGCCGGTCGTGGTGGCGCATGCCTTTAATTCCAGCACTCGGGAGGCAGAGGCAGGCGGATTTCTGAGTTCGAGGCCAGCCTGGTCTACAAAGTGAGTTCCAGGACAGCCAGGGCTATACAGAGAAACCCTGTCTCGAAAAACAAAACAAAAAACCAAAAAACCAAACAAACAAACAAACAAAAAAGCAGGCTGCGCAAGCCATGGGGAGCAAGCCAGTAAGCAGCATCCCTCCATGGCTTCTGCATCAGCTCCTGCTTCCAGCTTCCTTCTCTGTGTGAGTTCCTGCCCTGACTTCCTTTGGGGATGAACACTGATGTGGAAGTGTGAGCCGAATAACTTGCATTTGGTCATGGTGTTCTCGCCACAGCAATAGAAACCCTAACTAAGGCAAGGTGCTTGTTTCCAGACCTGGTCCCTTGAGCTCGGTCTCCAGGACACACTTGACAGAAGGAGAGAACTAACTGTGCTCCAACTTTAACACAGGTGTAGCATGCACATACACGTGTGCACACACAGACAGGTGTGGTGGTGCATGCCTTTGATCTCAGTACTCAGGAGGCCTGAGGATCTAAGTAGGCAGCCTGAGCAACACAGTGGGTTCCAGGGAGGCCGGGGCGACATGGTGAGACCCTATCTAAAACAAACAGCCCCCCCCTAAACAATAGCTGGTTTGCTATGCCCAATTATGATCCCAACACTAGGAGGCCCTGGCTGAGGCAGAAGGGTAGAGGCTGCCTAGGCTGGCCTTACTAAAAATCAAACAAAGAAACAAAAAAACATGCAAAGAAACAAATGTTGCCCCGCTCAGTTTTCCAGAGAAAAATGAGACTACAAATGCAAGACCCACAGACAAAAGACATTATGGGAGCAGAGTTCTAGCTGCTTCAGACCCTCAAATTGGGTCTCAATTTACTCCATTTTTTTTTTATCCCCAGTCTCTGGGAGCACAATCGTTGTCTTTGGAGTTCCTGTACCCCCAAACCTCCTGGTGATTGACACTTTCATGCACAGGGTCTCCCCAGGCTCTTGCCTGGGTCATTGGGTCTAAGGGTCTCCACCTGCCACTGCCAGCCACTTCATTCACTGTCAAGGAAAGCTGGCACCCAAGGGTGACAGCAGCGGTGACAGCAGCTCTCACATCCCTTGGCACCAGCCTCTTGTCATTGTAAGACTGTGCAGAAATGAAGCCTGCTGTCGCCAGGAGCAGAGGGGACGGTGGCAAATGCTTTCTTTAGGTGTCAGAACCACTAAGCCACCCCCAGGCATGGCACAGGACTGGGAAATGTGAGAGACACATGTCTGAGGTGGCTGCCAAGGGGACAATTCCTGCCCAAGAAGATTGGCAGGTTCAGGGTAGCATTGCGTCATCTAAGGGACTTTGTATCTTCTTCATCATTTATTGAGGTGGTTTCTGAGGGAACCAGGCAGGCAGAAGTTGTGACCAGAAATGTAGGAGTGTCCAGAATCAGGGTAGTGGGTGGAGAGCTGGCAGGGACCTGCTTACTGTGTCTTCATCTCATGCCAACATGCCCAGAGTATACCCCATCACTTCTCAAGCAGCAGCTTGTGCCCAGTGGCCCACCCTGCTCATCTTGGCTTGATGCTGACTTTCATCTGGTTCCAGCTGGTTCTTTAAATTAAAGATTGTTTTTTGGCTAGTATGCCAAAAAATGGGTTTCATTGAGGGTTGTTTTTTTTTTTTTTTTTTTTTTTGAGACAGGGTCTCATTATATAAGCTCTAGCTGGCCTGGAACTTGCCACTTAGTCTATGCTGGCCAGAAACTGAGAGCTCCATCTGCCTCTGCCTCTAGGGTGCTGTGATTAAAGAAGGGCATCGCTATGCCCCGTGGAAGTGGCTTATCCTTGTTTTTAGAGGAAGTAGGGGTCCTAGGCCACGTGATTGACAGGTAGTCTTGGTGCTTATGCTGGTGGCAGGGAAAGTGGAATCTTGGCTGTGTTTTACCAGCAGGGGGTGCTGGGTCTGTTTTACCAGCAGGGGGTGCTGGGTCGCTGGGAAATTTTTGTCATTAGGTCCCCTCAAATATTGTTTATGTCTCTTAAAAAACAAAACAAAACACTTTCCACCCTTAATTCCAGCACTTGGAGGCAGAAATTTAACCTAGGCCCTACTAAGTGTTAGGCATGTGCTCTACCATTGAACTGTACATCCTATGTTCAAGCTCAAAGATACGCTTTATTTATTTATTTGTTATTTATTTTATTTTATGGATGTGAGTGTTTTGCTTGCATGTATATCTGTGTACCATGTTTGTACCCAGTGCCAGCAGAGACCAGAAGAAAGTACTGGATCTTCTGGAACTAGATGGTTGTGAGCCACCACGTGGGTACTGGGAACTGAACCCAGGTCCTTTGAAAGGCCAACCGGCAATCATAACTCCTGAGCCATGTCTCCAGGCCCCCTTTTTTTGTTTTTGTTTGTTTGTTTGTTTGTTTGAGACAGGGTCTTCTGTGGCCCAGGTTGGCCTTGAATTTGATGTGTAGCTGAAAACAGACTTAAAATCCTCATCTTCTACCTGTCCTATACTGGGATTGCAGGCCTGTACTGTCATACTTGTCTAGAAAGGGACACTTGATAAACCCTATCCTGAAGTGGCAGAGTGGCGGTCAGTAGGTGCATAGAGCGTGGGGGCTCACGTTCTGCTGAGGTAACAGGCAACAGCAAGCAAGGAGAAAGACAATGGGGTAAGGAGGGCAGGGCGGGCAGGTTGGCAGTGTCTTTTGTAAGGAGGTGAAAATCAGCTTCCAGAGGTGATTGTGGAAGAGATATCTCAGGTCTCTCAGAGCTGGGTGAAGCTCGCACAGACCCTAGTTTGGGGCGGACTTCTAAATGGAAGTGGGCGCCTGTTAGTAAGAAAGCCAACTGAGGAAGTGGTATACTTGTGAGTGGTGGCCAAACTGTCCCCAGCCTCCAGAGGGCACAAAACCAAAAGACTGCCAAGAGTTGGGTGCGGAGCACACAAGGGAGGTAGAGGCAGGAAGATCGGAAGTCCAAGGTCATCCTCCAATATGTAGTGAGTTTTGGGCCCAACTGGACTACACGAGATGCTCTCTCAAAAGCAGAAACAAGCAATAAAACAGCTTCTACCGCTTTTAAAGCGGTGTATGGAATCTGGCTATTTACAAGCAGCAAGGGCATGGTGTATCTTTGAAAACTACCAGTAGGTGGCAGTAAAGGACAAGGAACGTCGTCCTTAATGCAATGGCGCTACAGGTGAAGTCTGTGCACTTCAGACCCATTGGCTGTCCAGGTCCGTTAGGATATGGAGCACTAGACAGGGAGGAGGAGGAACATGCAGATCAGTTATGGATCAAGGAAGATGTCTTACTTTGTATTTTCATTGCTGCTACAAATGAAACACCATGACCAAGAAGCAAACTGGGGAGGAAAGGGTTTATTTGGTTTACACTTCCACATCATAGCCCATCATTGAAGGAAGCCAGGGCAAGAATTCAAGCAGGGCAGGAACCTGGAGGCAGGAGTCTGATGGAAAGGCCTCGGAGGGGTGCTGCTTACTGGCCTGTTCATCATGGCTTGCTCAGACTGCTTTCTTATAGAGCCCAGAACCACCAATAAAGAAGGTACCACCCACAATGGGTTGGGCCCTTCCCCATCAATCACTAATTAAGAAAATGCACTACAGGCTTACCTACAGTCCTATCTTATGGAGGCATTTTTAAAAAATAAGATTTATTTATTTCATGTATATGAATACACCATTGCTTTCTTCACACACACCAGAAGAGGGCATCAGATCCCATTACAGATGCTTGTGAGCCACCATGTGGTTGCTGGGAATTGAACTCAGGACCTCTGGAAGAGCAGTCAGTGCTTGTAACTGCTGAGCCCTGGCATTTTCTTGATTTAGGTACCCTACCCTCAGATGACTCTAACCTGTGTCAAGTTGACATAAAATTACGCAGCACAGAAGCACACGGTATGTTCACATGCAAATCCCTCCCTCTTCCTGAGGTTATATAAAACCAGGGCAGGCATAGGGAGGTGAAGAAGAGAGGAAGTTTTATAGATGGGGCTAAGCACCAGGGGCTTTCTCTGGGCGCCATGCACTTCCCTACTTTGAGGAAGAGGCAGTGGTAGGAGAGGGGTACTTTTCTACTCTAGGGAGATTACATCCCCAAGAAGCTGCAGCAGCCAAGACAGCAGGCAGTGACAGCGATACTGACTGAGCCCAGGGACAGCTGGTGAGACTCGGTTATACCTGTAGCTGTTGCTGGCAGACACACAATTTTGTTTTGGTTTGGACAGATCTCAGACTGGCCAGGAGCTCACTATGTAGCCCAGGCTGGGCTCAAACTCTCAGTAGTTCTCCTGCCTCAGCTCATGAGTGCTGGCAATCTAGGCATGTGCTACCACGGGCAGAGATCTCTCCTTGGCTGTCTCTACTCTCTCTCCTTTGCTTTCTCCCCACTCTCCCCTGTCCTCCTACCTTGAAATGAACAGTTCTGCTCCCCACCTCCCTCACCCCCGAATCCTGGCCATGGCTTTGCAATAGGCTGAAAGCTATGGGCCACATAATATGAATGAAAACTTCTGAAATCAAGAGCAGAGAGAGACCGTTCCTCCTCTAAGCTTGTCTTCTGAGGTGTTTGGTCTGAGTGTGGGAAGCTGACTTATGTAGTGAGAAGAACGCTGGCTCTGTGTACCAATATGACCATAAAGGGACCTGCAGACGTTTGGATGTGACCCACTTCAGCCTCAGCAATGGCTTCCAGCCTCCTGCCTCCACACACTCATATGCTGGCTACAGGCCTGTGCTGGCTTCCTCAGTAAAGTAGGGACAGTGACTGTACCTGTAGAGCTAGGTGTAGTCATTTTGTTTCCTGTTGCTAGAGAAAATTCCCTGGAGCTGGCTTTTATAGCTTGAAAAGAAATTATTTGGCTTTTAGTTTTGGAGGTTCAAGGGTACGGTGCCAACATGGGCTATGTTCAGGGGAGAGACCCACGTGGCTAGGTCACACCTTGGTGGATGGCAACATGCCAACTGTATGTGGAAGAGGGAAAGATCACCCGGTGAGGAGGTCGGGGAGGAGGGGTGGGTCAGGCCTGCTCTTTACAACGGTTCACTCCTATCGGAATTAAGTGGGGTCTCATGAGAGCTGCAATAACCTGGCTAAGGGAAGACCCAGTGACCTACACTACTTCTAGGAGCTACTGCTTCACAAGATGGCGACTTGGAGGACCAAGTTTTCTGTCCATTAGTTCCTTGGAAATAAGTCACACCCAAGCAGCATTCCTTATCCCAGGCGAAGTGACCTTTGAGGATTTTGTAGCTTGAGTACCCTGTTGTGGTTTCTGTTGGGTTTGTGAAGCGAGAGGGGAGGCCAAAGATGGGGCTAGACGCTTGCTCCTGACTGCAACTATGCTTTTCTCTCTTACTACAGCTTCTGGCAGGCAAGTGTATGATTCAGTAAACGCCATCGTTTTGGTCTAGAACAGAAATTCCTCTAAACATCTGGCTTTTACACTTAGTGCAATGCCAACCTCTCTCGATAGAGAGGCATTGCGGACTCTACTGGGTTTTAAGCCTTACCTGCTTTCGGACCACAGGTACCCCCCAACCCCCAGCCCCGGGATAAGTCCGCGGCCACCTCAGGTCCTCATTGATTGGCTCAGGGCTGGTCACATGGTCAAGCCGTTCTGGTCAGAGCAAATCTCAGGGCTTAGGAGTTATCTTAGTTCTTTGTTTTTCTGCTTAGATTTGGTCTTGAGAAGGTGAACGTCTGGGCCTGTGGCAGCCATGCTATCACCATGAATCTTGAGCTGTCAGTGATCGACGTGAGGAAGGCAAGAGTGGATGGACAGGGTGGAAATTGTAAAATGGGCGGGACTCCTCACTGTCTGTGGCAGCCCGCTGTGTGAGAGGCTGGTGTGTGACCACGGGAGTTTCAATTGTAGGAACTTAAAACGGACTCGTTTTCAAGGTAGCTCCCTTTCTCCCATAAAGCAGTTTTAGGACACTTGGGAACAGAGTGGTCCTTCCTAAACCAGTGGTTTTGGAAACAGTTGCTACTTCCTCTGACAAACGCTTTACAGTGAATGTCACTTTCCTTCATGTCCCCACCGTTTGGACCTTGGAGTCACCATGCCCCGCCTCCATATTTCCTTCCTCCTCCTTTTCTCCTGCCTCCCTTTCTCCCTTCCCCTCTCCCCCTCCCCGGCTCTCTCTCTCTCTCTCTCTCTCTCTCTCTCTCTCTCTCTCTCTCGCTCACCTTCGCCTTCACCTCTCAATCGCCAAGAGGACATGCACGCTCTAACGTTACACTCCATCCTTTAGGAGACGCGGGGGGGTGGGGCTTGAACCTAGAACGTCATGTGTGCTAGGCAAGAGCTACAGATCTAGGCTGTTACCTCCCTTTTCCATATGAGAAAATACTGCTCAGAGAAGTTAAGTAACCAGTTCAAGGCCACCCAGCTCCCGAGAGGCCACGAGAGGCCACCCAGCTCCGAGAGGCCACCCAGCTCCGAGAGGCCACCCAGCTCCCGAGAGGCCACCCAGCTCCCGAGAGGCCACCCAGCTCCGAGAGGCCACCCAGCTCCCGAGAGGCCACCCATCTCCCGAGAGGCCACGAGAGGCCACCCAACCCTTCATATACCACTGTGCTTTGCTTCATTGAGGAGAGGGGTCAGGGGAGGGAGTGGGTATGGGTAGCAATGGGGGGTTAATGGGGGCAGGGGGATGGGTAGCGGTGGGGGGGATGGGTTGGAGGGGGGAGCCAAGAATGTAACCCGGAGGCTGAGTAACAGAGGGGCAAAGCAGCTTGTCTTCTAAGTGCTAATGAAAAGCTCTCAAGTTGCTTTTGCCAAGTCTGCTATTGAGGTGTGAACACGCATTGGCAATTAGCAGCTGGGGTGCCAGCAGATGGAGAGCGTGTGTGAAAGCCTTCATGGTGCCATGAAAACTCAGCTGAAGCAGACACCGGTGCCCCTTCCCGGCCCTCACCCCCCACCTATCTGCTGTTAGGTGACCAGACCTTCCACTGTGGCTGTCTGCTCCTTGGGCAACAGTTAAAGGTGCCGGTGACATCTGCTACCCCTTGGGCATTTCCTGAGGACCACATCCACTATTGCTTCCTCTCGTTTCCTAGACAATGTTGGCCGATAGAGTCTGTTCTTCAGAACTGGACCTTCAACTGAGCAGGGTGTCTCTCCACTGTGATCCTAGCATTTGGGAGCTGGAGGAAGGAGGGTTGGGGAGTTCAAGGCTGGCCTCACCATCATAGCAAGTTAAGGCTACATGAGACCCTCTCTGGAAAACAACACCAACCAACCAACCAAACAGAAAGCCCAAAGCAAGAAACCCCAAACAAACCCCAAAGACTACATGCCAGTGGCGCATCCCTTGTTAATGTTCTTCGGTGAAGGGAGCTAGCTTAACAGCGCATGCGCCTCTGGTTGCAGGGAGAGATGCCGAACCCACTCATTCTGGTTTCCTTCCTACTTTTCTGGTGTTAGCCCTGGGAAGTGAAGCCTGATGAAGCACTGTGGGGACTCTCTGGAGTGGTGGGTTTCTCTCACTGGCGAAAACTGAAGGGACTGATCCATTCCCAGGGGAGCACGGTGGGGGGCGCTGTGTTGTCCTCCTCTTCCTGGCTGTCAGCATGGAGACTCGGAATCCTCCAGACTCAACGCACTTGGCATCCTGTTATAATGTGCTCATATAGCTAGGGTCCTGTAGTCTTTATCTGATCCCTGTAAGTAGGGTCAAGTGGGGTCAGATAGGGTTAATTATCGAGGCTATGTGCATGGGGAGGATCTGGAGAAGCGACAAGAAGCAGGTGGCCAGGCCTGGGATTTATCTGCAGCCTCCTTCTGGGAGCACAGAAGAGTTGGCATCCCAGCATAAGCTCTGCCACTGGGGCATACCTGGGATCTGTGACCCTTAGTCACGCCATGGACTGCCTTGGTGGGATGTGCAGTCATCTCCTGGCGTCACTGGGCCCAAAGGTCTCATCTCCTATGGAGACAGGGGTTGAGGTTCTTGAGAACAGGGTTGGAAGCCCTGGGCCCTCCTCCTCCTCTTTGTTTTTTTTTTTGTTGTTGTTGTTTTGTTTGAGACAGGGTTTCTCTGTGTAGCCCTGGCTATCCTGGAACTCACTCTGTAGACCAGGCTGGCCTTGCACTCAAGAGATCCGCCTACTTCTGCCTCCTGAGTGCTGGGATTAAAGGCGTGCGCCACCACCGCCTGGCTTCCTCATCTTTGTTTTTAATTGAAGAAATTTAAGATCTTTTATGATTGGTTTGGCTGCATGCTTGTATGTGGAGCAGAAGAGCGCCCCTGGACTTGGTTGTGACACCATGTCAGTCCTGGGAACTGAGCTCTGGACCACTGGAAGAACAAGCGCTTTTGACTCCTGAGCCATCTCTCCATCTCTTTTCATTTTACTTCTGAAGCAGAGTCTCATTATGTCGCCCTGGCTAGCTTGGAACCCACTACTATGTAAACCAGGCTAGCCTTGAACTCACGGAGGCCTTGGCCCCAAGCCTAACCAGTGGCAGCATCAATCCCTCCTGGGCTTGGGACATCTCCAAGGCAGAGAGGAGGCAGAGAGCTTCAGTTTCCCACGGAGTCTCCCAGTGGCCACAGGATCATACGTCCTCCTGGTGACTTGTTGGTGAGGGGAGATGGACTTACCTCAGCTGGTGCCACTGGAGAGCTAACCCTAGGATGAATGGGTTAGGTCTGTCAGAAGAAGGAGAGTGGTCTTCAATGGCCAGCAGTGCCAAGGTCACTGCTCTGCCAACACATGTGACATAACTTATCCCCACTCCAGCCTTCTCCAGGTCCCGCTGGGCTGTCATGCCGGGGACAGATTGCTCTGTAGCAAAGCCACCTCCATCATTGTCCCAGTCTGCACATTAATGACAAGGCTGCTGTTGTGTTTGGGACTGAAGGGCTGGTAGGGCCACTCAGGTCTTCCAGACACGAGCTTCGGGGTATTGGGGTGTCTGTTTCTGGTGCCGCTGCCGTCTATTTTTCTGTGATAATAAAGCACTTCCCGGGAGCTCTGCAGGGGATAGACCATCTGCGGAGGTGGGGGGTGGTGGGGGGGGAGGTCTGGCTACATTCCCATGGGTCTCTGTCTCATAGAATGGCATCCGCAGGTGCCTTGGCCACTGCCCTATACACGTTATGTCCTTAGACTGCTGAAGTGAGCTGCTTTGTACTCTCTTCCTTTATGGACAAACTTCAGCCTCTTAGCAACTGGGCTTGCCACCAGGGAAGGTGGCCTTTTCTGGGCCCAGTGTGTTTGGACCTGTTCTCAGGAACTATTTTCCTACCCTCCTTCCCCCCTCCCCACTCCTCCATTCCCCCCCTCCCCCCCTTAAAGAAAGGTTAGTTGGTGACTTTATGTCTATTTCAAGCCAAGTCCGAATATTTGCCAGGTCATTTGGGTAAACAGCATGTTTGTTTGTTTGTTTTTCTGAAAAGCAAGTTAGAAACTTCGGGGAGCTGTTTTATGGTTGGGACACCAATGTTCATCCACTTGATTGGACACAAAAGACAGTTGGTGGACATTGACCCTAACAGGATGGAATTTGTTTCCAAGCAGAATCCCAGGAGGCCCTGGGGGAGGCTGTGAACACAGGTATGCAGGATGTTCAGCTGGGCCAGTGTAGGCCTGTCTTGGGTCCCGACAGGGTGCTCTGGGAAGCTTCCTAGCTTCAAGAGGTGAAGCATCAAGGGTGACAGAAAGGTCACAAATAAATAACTGTGTAATGTATCATTGGGTAAGGAGGTGTTTAAAATACAGGTTTAAACTGAGTCTGGTCATGTAGGCCGGTATGGGATACTGGTGGCTGAGGCAGGGGGCTCACAAGTTCAAGGCCCACCTGGACTTCATGAGTCTCAAGACAAAAGCAAAAAAAAAAAAAATGCTGGAAGGGAAGGAGGCTCTGGGTAGAGGACCTGTCCCGCGTGGGCGAGCCTGTGGGTTCTATGGCCAGAACCATCCCTGAACTAAAACAAAGGCTTGACTTTTACTGAAGCATGTGGGGCCAGCATGTCACGAGGAGAGAGCATGTCACTGGAGAGCAGCGTGCTCTTCAAGGGGAGGGGCAGAGGGAGACTACAGGGTGGGAGGCGTGAGGACAGGGAGGCCATATTGGGGGGAGGGGCTTTCCCTGTAGCTTCTGTGTGAGGTCCTGGTGAAGAAGAATAATTGGGCTTGGTCTCTGGGTCACAGGGGCTCTGCCTAGTTGCCTGATACTTGGTTCTAATGTGCATGGCATGAGAACTGTGTGCAGGGGTGGCCACCCCACCCAGGAAGTGCTTGGGTCAGGACTCTGGAGGTAGGCTTGAAAATGACATTCTCTAGGGACCGAGACCCAGGAAGTGGCAACTACTCTTGGTCTCTGGTGTCTAGAGAAGAGGTGGGAATAGCTGAGAAGGAGAAATTCTCAGGCAACAGTGGTGGAGATAGGGTGGGAGTGGGGGGTATGGGCCTCCACAGACAGGGGTGGGAGTGCCAGGCAGGATTGGCTCTGAGTAGATGTGAGAGAGATCTGACAGAGTTCCAGGGCTTGGGACTGAGGGCAGGACTGAGAGGAAACAGGAAGACCAAAGAGGCATAGCCTGTCACACCTCAGAGCTCCTGAAGAGAGGCGACACCTGAGGAGAGATGGCACCTGAGGAGAGATGGCACCTAAAGAGAGATGACACCTGAGGAGAGATGGCAGAGGAAAGGTAGTGGGAGATGTGGCGGCATGGAGAGGGCTGCTGGGAGGAGCCAGGGGCCAGGCCCCAATGCCTGCAAAGATCAGAACCTGGCTTCTGAGTGGCCCAGCAGTGTGTGTGCCTGCCCTGAGCTCTCTCCAAGCCTGGCAGAATGATCCTTATCTCTGGGCATTTAGGCCGGCCCTTCTTCCTGCTCTCTCTACTTAGCATCATTTCCTATGTGGGTCCTCCTCTGAACAGACATTTAAAAATGCTTTTTGAGGGACGGTGGTAATGTATGTCTTTAATCCCAGCACTCAGAGGGCAGAGGCAGGCGGATCTCTGTGAGTTTGAGGCCTCCCTGGTCTACAGAGTGAGTTCCAGGACAGCCAGGGCTATACAGAGAAACTCTGTCTCAACAAAACATAACAAAACACCCAAACAAAATAATAAATAAATAAAATACTTTTAGAGATTTTAAGGCAAAAAGCCTGGGTCCCGGGAATGTCATGTCCCCGAGACTATTCCCAAACCTCACTTTTATTTTGAGACAGAATCTCACCAAGTTGCCCAGGTTGGCTCTGAAGTCCCTCTGGGCCCAGCTGGACATTGGATTTATGATCCTTCTGCTTCTGCCTCTAGACTAGCTGGGGTTATAGATGTCACCTGCCTACACATAAGTGGCTGTGTTCTGCCTCCCCTGAGCCTGTCACCAACATGGGTTTCTTTCCGGCCAAATTCACATATTCACCATCTCTCTTCCTGTCACCCGGGTGGCCTTTGGTCCCCTGGGGTTGGGCTACTGTGAGGGGTTTGCTGATGGCCCCTGATCCTTCTCAAGGGGTAAGGATGGATGCCATGCCCACAGCTGAGATGTTCACAGCCATCAGCTCCCTCCTGTGTGTCCTCCATCTGGAGCCAGGCTCTGACTGCATGACAGTCTCACCTGGGTACATCAGGGCATTGGGACAGGACGGTAGCAAGAGTGAAGGAGCCCAAAGTCAGATGTGTATTTATGTGAAATCCTGGCATGTTCATTGTGGTTTTGGCAGTGTTTGCATCTTAGAGCTGGAAGCGTTAAAGCACCTGAGCCTTGATTGCTGAGTCTTCTGGTCCCCCCGCCCCACTTTGCTGTCAAATACAGATGCCCAGTGGCCTTACTTTGGTCTAGGGCCACTCAGAGGCTCTTGTCCGCTGTGACTGTGGAGAAGTGCCTGACAGGTCCCAGAAGAGGACAACCGTGTGACTTAGCGACTGATGCTGATATGGCAAGCCTGGTGCCAAGTGTCCTAGAGCCGAGGCTTGCACACAAGGCTGTCAGGGACAGCACAGGGGCCCGGCCGAGTGAGGCAAGGCATAGGTCACACCAGCCCAACGCATCTCTCATCACAGCTGTCCTGTAGCCTCAGATGGCCCATGGACAGCGAGTCCCTGGTAGCCTCAGATGGCCCATGGACAGCGAGTCCCTGGTAGCCTCAGATGGCCCATGGACAGCGAGTCCCTGGTTAAGAGGACAAAATGCTTGGCCTAGAGGTTGCCCACTGTTCCAGAACAGTTTGCTGGGTGTCCAGGGTGCCCTGCTGCTTACTTCAGGCCTCTGAGTCTACTCTGCTATTGGTGGAATCTAGCGCCCTTGTCCCCAGGTGAGGTCCTGGGTGGTGGCAATCCAGGCTTCAGGACAGAGCTAGACCTAGAAAGGAAAGGTAGACCTACAAAGGAAAGGTTAGCGATCCCGGCCACTGAGACCTCAGCCTCTCCACACACTCCAGGCCCTGTTCACAGTTTGAGGGTCTCCTCCCTGACAAGTGGTATTTCTTTTCTCACTCTGACTTCAGAAGACTCCCTAATACACCCTGCCCAGTGCATTCTTAGGCTGTCTTTCACCCTCCTTTGAGGGTGAAAAGGGCACACCACTACTCTGAGGTGCTACCCTGATGGTGGTGCTGAGCTGTGACCCCCACTGGGCCAGGGACACTAATTAGTAGTACCTTACTTCATAACTCTGAGTCACTGGAAAGCAGGTGTCAGAGGAGCTCTTAAGGAGGTCCTCAGGGGTTTCCATGGTATTTCCACTCCGCCTATTTGTGGGTATACTGCACAGAGACGGCTGTGTCTCTCCATGAAATCAGGAGAAGGTGGAGGTACTTCAGGGACCTCCACAGCCTCCAGGGTTAAAAATAAACACTGTGACAGATAGATAGCTTTCCATGACTGTGACAAAACACCAAGGGTAGCAGCTTGAAGGAGGGAAGGTTTATTTTGGTTTCTGGTTTCACCATGGTCACTTGGCTCTATTGCTTCTGGCCTGCTTCAAGATGTAGCCTCCCAGGAGGGCCAGCATGCAAAAACTCAACTGCTTCCCTCCCTGCAGCCAGGAAGCAGAGAGGAAGTTATCCAGGGCCACACACCCTTCTAGGGCATGTCCCTGATAATAGACTTCCTCTAACACAGTTCCACTCCCTCTATGTTCCTACGACTTTCCAGAGGCCATTGAAGCTGTAAGTTTATCATCGATGTATCCATCGATGGGGTCAGGGCCCTTGTGGTCCCATTACTAGAGGTCCCACCTCTGAACACTGTTGCATGGGAACCAAGTCCTTGACAGGTGAGCTTCTGGGTGACATTTCAGATGAGATCAGGCACATTTGGGGTGGTATGGCTCTAGACAAGTGGGGACATTTGGATCTAAGCTGTAATGGATGTGTTTTCCATCTTTGTTCCTTTTTGTTGTTTCCCCTTTCTTCGCTTTTAAGTGTTTCCTGAGCCCCTGTTAGGTGCTGACGCTGACTGAGGTGCTGAGAGGCAGCAGGGAACCGCTTTGGAGTTCCTGCAGGAATACGGGGCTGGTCCTGCAGGAGACAGAGCAGAGCTCAGGAGCTAAGAAATGGCAAGAGCACTTTCACTTGGTGATGGCTCAGCAGGGAATGGAGAAATCCATGAAGCTGCAGGTCTGGGTGCTCAGGACAGCGTGGCAGTGAAAGGAACACCCTAACCCTCTAGCCAGGCAGTGTTCCACAGGGAGGGCCGCCCAGCGGACGGACCAGACGGCTCTGCAGGTGTGAAGGCCCACAATGAGGCGGGGTAGGCTGGGTGTGTCTGAAGGGAGGTTGGAGGGGCTGGTGGGAGGTCTGAACAGGTGTGGAAATCCAAGAGATGATGAAGACTGGCAGCTGGCAGGGGTTTGTGCTTAGACATGTCTCAAAGCCCAATTGCTGCTGCTGGACAGAGAAGGCAGCTGGGGTGTGGGAGGAAGCAGTAGGTAAAGCTGTTGCACCCGGGAGGCTGCGGACAGGCATGTATGTGTGTATGTACGGATGTGTGTGTGCATGTGCATATCTGTGCATGAGTGTGTGCATGCGTGTATTGCACATGTCTGTGCATGACTATGTGTGTATTGCATGTCTGTGCATGAGTGTGTGCATGTGTGTATGCCACACGTCTGTGCATGAATATGTGTGTACTCAATGTCTCCTTAATGCCTGGTACCCAGGAGTCAGGCTGAGATGGAATCTTCTAGGTTGGCCTGGGGTCTCTCTTGGTGCACAAACTATGTTTCTCGAGGCCAGGGAGTGAGTGGCTTCTTTTAAGGAGGTTCCCTCACACTCCCCAGACTTCCTGGGGACTGCCACCCCTGCCAGAAGCACCCGTCCATTGTGGGTTTAGACTGAGGCTCAGGTAAGGGGTATAAAGTCCCCTCCTTTTTTTGGATAATATTAAAATAAATTGGAGTAGGCTAAAATCTCACTAATTTTAAACCACAGAATGAAGCGATTTCACCTTTGAAGTCAGCAGAGATGACCAGCTTGTCGTTGCCCTACCCACCAGCACTGGAATGAGCGGAGTCTGACTAGAGAGCCCTCCAGGCCTAAAGGAGGATGTGGGAAGTGTGAACAGGAAGAAGGATGAAGGTTGAGTTCAGGAGTCAGGAGCAGGAGAAGCCTGAACACAGCATCTGTGGTGGGCTCCTTAAAGGTCTGTCTGTCTGCTTCTCCCTCATCCTGCCTGTGTCCCACCAGCCCAGAGACCCCAGCAACGAGGTCCCTTCACTAAGAGACACAGACAGCTTCTTCCTTAAAAGTTCCAACGGCAGGCTCTTCCTTCGGTGGACACACTAAAGTCACGTGTGGCTGCCTGCTGTCTGTTTTCCTCCAGGCAGTGCCCCAGAGTATGCAGGTTTTGCTGGGCTTGTTTACATGGTGGGACGGGGCCAATCTGCTTCTTAGGGAGAGAAACAGCTGTGATGCCGGGGTGGGTGAGGCACTGGCTCCAGCTAGCTTCCCTGTTACTTCTGGACTTAGAGGGAGGACAGGGACTCTTGGTGATGTGGCACATATCCTTTCTATGCCGTGACTCGCTCAGGTCAGTCCCGGGCCAGGGCTGGACTTGAAAGTACTACGTCCTTTTTCAGGCTCCAGTGGCGGTGGTTGCATGAAGCCGCAGCTGGCAGGCAGGGCAGGGGTGTCTTCTTGCCTCAGTTGTTGTCCCTAGTGTCTGAAGAGGCACTTCCAAACAAGATGTCACTGTCCTGGGACATGCCACTGAGCTGTGACTTGGTTTTGATGAGGTACTGAGCCCGGCGGATCAGCACCCGTTCTTGTTCCTGCTTGAGCTCTAGGTAAGAGCGGGAGAAAGTATGGAAGATGGAGGTGACAGGGAAGGCCATGAGGAGGATGCCACTGAGGATGCTGCTCAGAGCCACCACCTGGCCCGGCGTGCTCCGGGGTACCATGTCTCCGTAGCCCACGGTTGTCATGGTGATGACAGCCCACCAGTAGCAGGCGGGGATGCTGGTGAATTCGGGGCTGTCTGCCATCTCATTCTCAATGACGTAGAGCAGTGGGGCAAAGAGGGCGATGGCCACACACAGGAAAAGCAGCAGAAGTCCGAATTCACGCGTGCAGCGCCTTGCCGTGAGGCCCAGTGTCTGCAGTCCCAGTGAATGCCGGGCCAGACGCATCACGTAGAGGATGCGCAGCGCCCGCAGCACGCGCAGCACCAGCCCAACCTTGTCCAGGTAGCTGTTGCCGGTGCTCGGCTTGCGGCGGCTGGAGGCAGCGCCATCCACCAGCAGTGTGACATAGTAAGGCAGGATGGCCACCAGGTCGATGAGGGTCAGCGGACTCCGCAGGAAGGCGAACTTGCTGGGTGCCTGGATGAAGCGCAGCAGGAACTCTAGGGAGAACCAGCCCACGCACACTGATTCGACGATGAAGACGTTGTGGCACATCTGGGAACACTGGCCCTGGAGGAGGCACAGGGCAGTGATCACACCAGCAAGTCGGCAGGGAAGCTCTGGCCTAAATGGGACACCCAGCTCCCCTGCCTCTCCACACCGCCAGGCCCTAGGGCATTTCTCTAGCTGCTGGTGATCCCTAGCTCCAGACAGACTTCTCCTCAGCTGCCACCCCAGGCTCCTGTTCTCACGACTTCCGACTTCCGCTTAAACTCAGTTTAGGCAGTCCTACCCTTCTGGCTCCTGGTTGCTCACCTGCTTGCTGTGCCCCCCCCCCCCCTTTTATTTTCTTCTTTGAGAAAGGGTTTCTTCTTTTAGCCCTGGCTGTCCTGGAACTCTCTGTAGTCCAAGCTGGCCTTGAACTCACAGAGATACCCCCTGCCTTTGTCTTCCAAGTTCTGGGATTAAAGGAGTAGGCCACTACCTCCCAACCCCCTTCCTATTTTCTTCTTTTTTCTTTTCTTTTTCTACTGCAGAATATTGATACAGGTGCTAGGAAGATACAGTCCATGAAACTCAGGTAGCCTGCACTCCCCACCCCACCCCCAGCTAACATCCTCCCAGCACACAGCCCTCAAGAGGTTGGAGCCCTGGAATACTACTGATGTCCCAACCGTAGACTTCCTAAAGCAGTGGTTCTCAAACTGTGGATTGGAACCCCTTTGTGGGATCCCATGTCAGATACACACACACACACACACACACACACACACACACACATATATATGTGATATATATAATACACACACACACACACACACACACACACACACACACACACACACACATATTGGTTTTTCAAAACAGAGTTTCTCTGTATAGCCCTGGCTGTCCTGGAACACTTACTCTGTAGCCCAGGCTGGCCTCGAACTGAGACATCTGCCTGCCTCCTAAGTGCTGGGATTAAAGGTGTGTGCCACCACTGCCTGGCATATATCAAATATTTACATTATGATTCATAACAATAGCAAAATTATAGTTATGAAGGAGCAAGGAAAACAGTTTTATGGTTGGGGTCACCACAGCATGAGGAACTGTATTAAAGGGTTGAAGCATTAGGAAGGCTCTTGATTGTGATTAAGTTCTCAGAGGACCTCTGTGGTTTTATCTTTCTGAAAATGCACTCCAGCTTGGTGATGCAATTTGACCTGGAAACTCTGATGTCTCTAACCTCTGGGGTGGGAAGCCCTCCTTCTCCAGGAAGCCTTCCTGGTGTGCACCCCATCTGAGTAGCCCCAGGTGTGTTTAGGCCTCTCACACAAGGCCCCTTGGTTATGAAGTGGGGTACCACCAACTCAGCTAAGCCCAATATACTTGCAAGTCTGAAGACTTGTCCTGGTCACTGTCTCCCCTGCAGTGCCTGTATACAGTAGGCTCTCAAATGTATGCACATGGTCCAGGTACCACGATGAATCCTACTGGTCCCCAAGTAAAACCAAACGTCATTGCCATTGACATAAAGAAGGCCAGGGTCGGGCATGGTGGCACACACCTTTAACCCCAGCACTTGGGAGACAGAAGCAGGTGGGTCTCTGTGAGTTCAAGGCCAACCTGGTCTACAGAGCAAGTTCCAGGACAGCCAGAGCTACACAGCAACAAAATAAAAAAACAAACAAACAAACAAAAAAAAAAAAACCTGGGCGGTGGTGGTGCACGCCTTTAATCCCAGCACTCGGGGAGGCAGAGACAGGCGGATTTCTGAGTTCGAGGCCAGCCTGGTCTACAGAATGAGTTCCAGGACAGCTGGGGCTATATAGAGAAACCCTGTCTTGAAAAAAACCAAATAAATAAATAAATAAATAAATAAGGCTAGGGATCATTCTATCCATCTAATCTATCTATCTATCTATCTATCTATCTATCTATCTATCTATCTGGTTCTTTCTTCCAAGTCAGGGTGGTAGAGGGTGACCTAGAACTCCTGACCCTTCTCTCTTCATCTCCCAAGTTCTGGGATTGTAGACTCACGCAAACATGTCCTGCCCTCTTTGTTTATTCATTTATTTATTTTGATTTCTGTGAGACAGGGTTTCTCTGCGTAACCCTGGCTGTCCCAGAACTTGCTTTGTAGACCAGGCTGGCCTCAAACTCAGAGACCCACCTGCCTTTGCCCCCTGAGTGATGGGATTAAAGGCGTGTGCCACCACCACCTGGTTTATTTATTTGATTTTTAAAGACATATCAGGATGCTGTAGGTGACCCCCTGGGTAAAGCCCTTGCTGTGAGGACCAGTGTTTGCATCCCCAGGAACCAGGTAAAATCCAGGCAGGTGTGGCAGCCACTGCAGTCTCTGCTCAGAAGGCAAAGACAGGATCCAGAGGCATGGCAAACTCTTGGTTTAAGGAAGAGATCCCACCTCAGTGCAAAAAAAGCATAGTTCAATTAGGAAAATATGCGATGTCAACTCTGAGCCTCCACTCACATTCCTGCACATGTGTACTCTTGCACATGCATACACACCACACATATGTGTATACACATATTCACACACATGCACACACATGCACACACATCACACATGCACACATACCACATACATGCACACACATCACACATATACCACACATGCCCATACATGAACACACGTGTACATACACTCACACACACCATATACATGCACACAAATTCACACACATATACACACATTACACATGCACACATACCACATTCATGCATACACATCACACGTATTTATACACACATATGCATACACATGCACACACACCACATTCATGCACACACATCACACATGCACACATACCACATACATGCACATATATCACACATACACCACACATGCCCATATATGAACACACATGTACACATATGCACATACACCATATACATGCACACACATCACACACATGCACACACATCACACATGCACACATACCACATACATGCATACACATCACACATATGCACACATATCACACATGCACACACCACATACAATACACATCACACACATGCATGCACACATGTACACACATACACAGACATCACACACACACACACACACACACACACACACATTTAAAAAGACTGCTGTTAGGATTGGGAGTATATATACAATGATAGGCCACTTGCCTAGCCTGTGGGGGGCCTTGGGCTTCACCTCCAGCACCACATGGAGAAACTAAAATGAAACAGTGCCAGAAGTTCCATCAGTGTGGCTTAGATGCTGTTTTCATGGTAAAATTAGGAATAAGGTGGTGGTTGTGGGGGAAGTGGTGGAGAAATGACTCAGGGGTTCAGAGTGCTCACTGCTTCTCGCGAGGATGTGAGTTTAGGTCCCAGCACCACATCAGGTGGCCTATAAGAACCTGTAACCCCAGGGCATCCAACACCCTCTGCTGGATTGGGAGAGTCCCCGTTCCCCCACCATATACACATAAAATAATAATAGAAATCTCTAAAAAAAATTAGAACCAAGAATAATGGAGCTGGTGATGCTAAAGCTATGGCTCAGAAGCTGAGGCAGAAGAGGTGTTGTGAGTTTCAGGCCAACCTGGCATGGTAAAGTTGTCTCACAAAATGATGGAGCTAAAACCAATTCTGTACTCAATAGCATGCCAGGCTCGGTGCTGATCTCATACATGCATGGACTTCCTCACCGAACTGAACGTTCAGAACAGCATTCATAGTCCCCGGAACGGACGGAGAAACTGAGGCACAGCATGGTCTAGTAACTTTCCCACCGCGGTGCAGCCAGGGTGGGTGAGATGGGACTCAGGTTCCGGCTCTCTGGCTCTGGCTCTCCCTCCTTGTCCCCAGTCCCTATGATCACCAACATTAAATCTTCTTTTTAAAAGTTTTATTTATTTAATGTATATCTGCATGTATAACTGCATACCAGAAGGGGGCATCAGATTTCATTATGAGATGGTTGTGAGCCACCATGTGGTTGCTGGGAGTGGAACTCAGGACCTCTGGAAGGGCAGCCAGTGCTCTTAACTGCTTAGCCATCTCTCTAGCCCAAAATATTTTCTACACTTGATCTTAGCCAAAAGGCAGAGAAGCGATCCCAAATATTTTCTTAAGATCCCTTTAAGAAACCTTCAGTGTGTAAGTTCTCTCTGGGTTATAAAACGCAGCCACAATGACCACATCCACCATAAACATCCATAGATGGAAGGGCTTTTCCCTCATGAGAACTAAGATTAAGTCAAACAGCATGAAGGGCTTAGCACGTACAGGCTCTACAGCTGATCCTCAGTTAGTGCTGTTGGCATCTATGTTCACCCCACGCTGTCAGACCGTCTCTCAAATGTCTGCACAGTGTGTACCTGGTTTCTTCATGTGGTACAGGAGTCCCAACCCAAAGGCCCAGGGGACCTCCCCTGTGGACCCAGCATGTCTGTCATTGGTATGAAAAGTCAAGTGAGCATTTCCATATGGGAAACACTTCCCTTCTGAAGACCTCAAGTCCAGTGTGGGGGAGTTTTGGGCAGGTCAGACATGGACTTGATGGGGTTATCATGGGTCCCCAGCTGCTGTGTGGGGTATACAGACCATGAATTTGTGAACCTATGTAAACTGTTCTGTCTGCTTCAGTGTCCTTACTGGCTGGGTGGGTGTGAGAACATGTCTCCTATGGAGTTACAGGAGGACCTGCGGGGAAGCTAAGACGGAAGCAGAGCCCCTTCCCTAGGTGCCCATGGCTTCTGATAGCATGCAGCCTGTGTCAGACTGGGAGTAAGTGTCTTACATGGAATACCCTTCTCTACTCCAGACAAGGTTTCTTTGAGTAGCTTTGGCTGTCCTGAAACTAGCTCTGTAGACCAGGCTGGTCTCAAACTCACAGAGATCCACCTGCCTCTGCCTCCCGAGTGCTGGGAAAAAAAAAAAAGGCCGGGCGTGGTGGCCCACGCCTTTAATCCCAGCACTCGGGAGGCAGAGGCAGGCAGATTTCTGAGTTCGAGGCCAGCCTGGTCTACAAAGTGAGTTCCAGGACAGCCAGGACTACACACAGAAACCCTGTCTCGGGAAAAAAAAAATGTGCACCATAATCGCCGGCTACATGCAATTTTTTTTTTTTTTTAGACAGGGTTTCTGTGTGTAGTCCTGGCTGTCCTGGAACTCACTTTGTAGACCAGGCTGGCCTCGAACTCAGAAATCTGCCTGCCTCTTCCTCCCAAGTGCTGGGATTAAAGGCGTGCGCCACCACGCCCAGCTACATGCAATTTCTTACTGTGCACAGAAACATGCTTATCCTGTGGGGACATGTCCATACACACAGACCTATGGTTAAAAAAAAAAAGTTTGCATGACTAAGAAACAAGTTTGGTAGGTTACTATAGAAGGGAGATGGAAAGAGGGAGAGAGACGGGGTCTGTGAGGTCAGTTTTAATGGCCTCTGGAATGTGCCCAGCTCAGAGGCAGGCTTGGCAGGGTCACATCATCCAAACACTCACTCGCTCACTCATGCAATCTGCAGAAGAGGCTGGGGTCTCTTTGTTGGCCTTTGTTCTAGATCCCGCAGGTTAGGACAGTAGGAGGCGGAGTAGAGACCAGGACAGTCACCGCTGCTGACTTCAGGACACTCACATTATCAGAGAGGGAGATAGAGAAGATGGATACAAACACATCCACATAGTATGACATCAAGCACCACCAAGGTTGTTCAGCTAGCGCAGTGAGGGAAGACCTCCCAGGGATGGCATAGGCCGTTAGAGCCAGTCTTCAGAGCTGCTGACAGTCTTACCTGTTCCTCCTCCTCACGCAGGCTGGGCAGGGTGCTGACAGACAGGTTGACAGCGGTGACGGTGACAAACAGAACGGACAGGCAGGCAAACACCTTGCCAGGCAGCCCTGAGTGTGGCCTCTCCACCATGTCACGCAACCTCCTCATGCAGCGGCTCAGACGGCCCTCGCTGGCGGACGGAACCTCACTGTCTTGATCCTCACTGTCCAGCGGCTCCTCCTCATCCTCGCGCTCCATCATCTCGGCAAACTCCTCGATTTTCTGCAGGTACCGGCGCTTGCAGCAGCCGTCCAGGTGGTCCTCCGCGATTCCCCAGTACAACAGCTCCTCCTGGAAGGACAGGGCACACATCTCCCGAAGCAACCGCAGCTTGCCAGCCCGCAGGAAGGTGAGGATGGTGCCAAAAGCCCCCGGGTTGCGGTCGAAGAAGAACTCGTTGCAGGTTACGTCATAGTCATCGCAC
This sequence comes from Mus minutoides, assembly GCA_902729485.2. Taxonomy (NCBI): domain Eukaryota; kingdom Metazoa; phylum Chordata; class Mammalia; order Rodentia; family Muridae; genus Mus; species Mus minutoides. Next base: position 1,717,695 of record LR749583.1, read on the forward strand.
ACGCTCAGGATGTCGTCGAAGTTGGTGCAGGCCTTGAGCTGGCCCAGCCGCGTCAGTGGGAACTCATCCAGCGTGGTCCAAGGTAGTGAGTACTTGATGCCACCCACGTTGATAATGATCTGTCGCCTGCGATCCCCGAGGGAGCAGCTCTGGTGCAGGTCGTCTTGCGGCCGCAATCGTTGGGCCCTGCGGTAGAAGACACCCTTGATGGCCTGGCGCTGTGGGAAGAAGGCCGGGTGGAAGGAGGCATCTGAGGCGCAGCTTAGAGCGCTGTAGTCATAGTCCGAGTTGTCTCCCGGTAACAGGGTCATTTTGGGGCTTCACATCCCTCTTGGGCCTGGAAGGAGAAGGAGGAGATCCTTGGTGACTCCTGAGTCTTAAGTGAGCCCTTCACTGATTGTGGAATATGGTTTTTTATTTTATTAAAGAAAATAGTACTGTGGGTTTTAAGAATTTGTATTTATATGCATGTGTGGGCGCCTACATGTCTGTATGTGTATCACATATGTGAAAAATACCTAAGACGGTCAGGAGAGGGTGGAAGGTTCCTCTGAAATGGAGTTACAGGTGGTTGTGAGTTTCCTGTGCTGTGGATTGAATCTTGGTCTTCTGCAAGAGAAGCCAGTGCTCTTAAGTGCTAAATGTGAGTGTGTGTTTGTGTGTGTGTGCATATGTGTATGAATGCTGTGTGTGTGTGATGATATGTGTATGTGTGCATGAGTGTGTATGTATGTGTGTGGTGGATATGTGTGTGAATGTGTCCATGTGTGTAATGGTACATATGTGTGTGTTCACACAGGCATGCTCGTGTGCATGTGGAAGCCAGAGGACATTTTGTGAAGCTGATTCTCTCTACTAACTCTCACATGAGCTCTGAGGACGGAACTCTGTAAGGAGGCTTGCTCCACAAGTGCCTTTCCCTGCTGAGCCATTTCACCTGCCCGACTTCTTGGTGTTGAGAACTGGAGGCAGGGGCTCTCTGATAACTGGGGTGGATCCATGAGGGCCACAGTGGAGCCCTGGGCTTGGGTTAGCATTTAGTGTGTGAGGTACTGGAAATGGAGCCCAGCTAACTTTTAATTAAATGGCATAGCTGAAAGAGACATTTTAGCCTTGGCCAGTGGCTCTCAGGTGGCGCTGACTTCACATGGGACATGCAGCAATGTCTGAGGTAGGTTTGACTGAGGCGTTGGGGAGTTCTAGCTTCCAGCAGAAGAGCCAGGGAACAGCTAATGCAACAGCCACAGTGCCCACGGCAGGCCCCACTGCTAATGCAACAGCCACAGTGCCCACCACAGCCCCCACTGAAGTCATCTGGCCCAAATGCTGAGTGGAAAGGCCTTGATATTTAAGTGATAGCTTTTGGAGCCACACAGTCCAGGTAAGTCACTTACCTGTGAAATGGGTTTAACCATGTGACCCACACCGCAGGCTCAGAAAGGACAAAGAGCCTGACACGGGCCAGGTGCTCAGTACTGGCTGGTTATTATCTTAGTTTTTCTGGTAACACCTTTATCACTTCCACAAACAGGAAACAGATACACCAGAGGCAATGGGCAAAGAAATGTCTGGATATCAAAATAGGGCCTGTTTTGCTCTCCTGTTGGCAAATACCACCTTGTAGACTCCAAGGTGGAGAGCACAGAGCCAACTCTGCTGCTCCAGGTCCTTCAAAATAAATAAATAAATAAATAAATAAATAAATAAATAAAATAAATCTGTCCCAGGTTGTGTGTGTGTGTGTGTCTACACATGCTCCCATTCTTACATGCCTTGAGTTAGGCACACTAAACCAGAAGCTTGCTTCAGCCTGGCTGCTGTGAATTCGTTGGATCTGTTTTTCTCTGTCCCCCAGTGCTGGGGCTTCAGGCACATCCTTCTATGCCTGGCTCTTTACATGGGAAGCAGGGATTTGAACTTGGGTCCTCATGCTGCAGCAACAAGCACTTTACTCACTGATCCATGCTCTTAGCCCCACTGTGTGGCCGGTTTTACGGTTATCGGTGTGCAAGCCTGTATACTTCTGAGGAGCCTCTGCTCCCTGGGGAGGGAACACACCTGAATCATCTCTGGGTCCCTATACCCAGCAGTGTAAGCACTCCACGACCCACTTACCAGGTGAGAGCTGAGAGCGTTTACTGTGCATACACCAGCCGCATGTACCAGCTTTAGAAAGCAAAGGTCAGACTATCAGCAACCACGACCTTCCTTCCTTCCTTCCCAGCCTCAGAGTGAGCAGTCTACACCCAGAGAATGAGGAGGCTGACTTGTCTCCAGCTCCTGGGCTCAGCTTGGTTTACAAATACTTCTGATACTTAAGCAATTCCATGTAAAAAGATGTACTTGTGGCCTGAATTCCAGTTGAAGAATGCCTTTTAGGCCCCGTTCCAGTCTACTGCAGTCTTAACGCTCTCCCTCCCTCCCTCCCTCCCACCCCACCTCACTCGCAGGCTTCCTGTATTTGTAGGCATTTGAGACCTTGGGTTACTCAAGAGACCTTTCTAGAACTAAATGGATGCATAGGAAAGTAGCAAAAGTTTAATATCCCTCCCCAAGGCCCCCCCCACCGCCAATCTCACTACGTAATGTAGGCCAGGTTGTCCTCAGAATTGTGACCCCCCTGCCTCAGTCCAACGAGTGCTGGAATTACAGATCTGCGCTGTCATGCTTAGGTAACACTTGGCTTTTTAAGATCACCATCCATAGCTGGGCTTGGTAGTGCACCCGGGAGGCTGAGGCAGGAAGATTACCGAGTTGAAGGCCAGAATGGGTTGTACAGTGAGACATTACCCTAAAAAATATTTATTTAACGTGAATGGGTGTTTTGTCTGCATGCACGTCTACACAGCAAGTGTGTAGTACCCATGGAGGGGTTGGAAGGACAGACCGTTTGTGAGTTGCCATCTGGAGCCTAGAAATTGAACCTGGGTCCTCTGGAAGAACAGCCAGAGCTCTTAAGAGATGAGCCATCCCTCCAGCCCCAGAGACACCGTTTGTTTGTTTGAAGACAAAAAAAGGTTTTCTCTGTGTAGTCCTGACTGTCTTGAGACTTGCTTTATCGACCAAGTTAGTCTCGAACTCAGAGATGTGCCTGCCTCTGCTTCCCAAGTGCTGGGATTAAAGGCCCAGGCCATCACGAGTGGTTTTTTTGAAAAAAAAAAAAAAAAAAAAAAGATAATTAATTTTTTCTTTTACATGTATGGGTGTTTTTCCTGAATGTGTGTACAAGGCTGCCTGGTACAGGTAGAAGTGTCTATCCCCTCCCTGGAACTGAAGTCACCAATGGTTGTGAGCTGCTACGTGGATACTGGGAATTGAACCCAGGTCCTCTGAAAGAGCAGCCAATACTTCTAACAGCTGAGCCACCTCTCCAGTCCACAGAGACGCTGTCTTAGTGAACAAAACGAAACAGCTGGGGATGTAGCTCAGTTGGAGCACCCACCCAGCACGAAGAGAAGCCTGGGTTATGCCCAGCACTGCAGAAACTGGGCATGATGGTGCACCACCATAACCCCAGCACATGGTTGGTGGAGGCAGGAGAGTTGTAATTTTGAGATCCTTCTTTGCTAATGTGAAGTGAAATTCCTAGCAGCAGAGAAAAAGACAGAAAGATAGAAACAGAGGGGAAGCTGTAACCTGTGTTAAATATTCTATGATACCAAATGACTGTACTTGGAGGATTATGGATCGTTAAAGTGTCACAGACCAGAACCAAATTATCTTGGGCTATTTTCAGTCCCTTTGAAAGCCATTCATTGTCCACACCCGTGTCTGACCTAATGTCCTCGTGACTGAGGAGACCTCAGGATACATTCCCACTAGCCCACTAGATTTGCTGATTCACTCACTACCTGTGGCCCCTACTGCTGTATTCTGTAAATTCTTTGATTTATATCTTTCTTTCTTCTGTAATGAATAAGATATAACCACTTTCACAGTGGAACAGACTTCAATCTCTTACCCCTGGCCAGGACTACTTAGATTTGCCTCCAGAATAAATCTTTCTTCTTTTTCTTTTTCTTCTTCTTCTTCTTCTTCTTCTTCTTCTTCTTCTTCTTCTTCTTCTTCTTCTTCTTCTTCTTCTTCTTCTTCTTCTTCTTCCTTTTGGGGGCAAGGGCAGTGCTTTGCATTACAAAGCAAAGCAGAGGCCTCTGGCACTTACAGGAAGACCCATTTCAAAACAAAGGAAAATAAAAAACCAACCAAAAAAAAAAAAAAAAACACCGATCTCTCCCTTCAGTTCCTGAAGGAAGCAAACAGTGCCAGTGGAGACCTGTCGTTTCCAATTTGGGGGCTGGGAGGGGGAATCCAGTTGGGGTCAGGAATGCACAGCTGATCTTAGGGGAACCCAGCAGGGAGGGGCTTAGCACCCTGCAGTCTCTCGGGGAAAGCTGTAGCTTCACAGACCGAGTGTTGGGGAACTAGGCTATACCTTTTTGAAGTCGACTGCATTTTAGAGCCTCTGAGAGAGAGCTTTACACTTCTCCTAAAATTGGAACCCATGTCCTCAGGCTAAGCCTGCCGGGATCCCTCGGAGGCATAGGAACAATCCCGTTAGGTGCTTCAAGAGTTCCTTGCTTCTCAACTCTGCCGCTTTATCCTGCCACCAGAGACAAGAGGAGAGCCGTGCTCTACTTGGCTAGAACAGCCTGCGCCGAGTCTGTTCCCCGGCCAACGCTCACTCAGGAGCCTCTTCTCTCCAGGAGTCTCCCTTGCACCCCGACTTGCCCTCCAGCAGAGGCTCCCCATTAGCTACTCATTGAGTCTCCTGCCCACAGTGGAATTCCCACATGGAGTTACCTGCCCCAGCAGGCGTTTAGGCGTTTAGAGGGCGGTAGGTGAGGGCTGCAGATAACAGTTTCCTCCAAGTCACAGCTCACGGGGAAGGTCAAAGGACTGATCTGCTGAAGGAGGAATGGCTTCCATTTCTCCCGGTGTAGTTCTTAATCTGATGGTTACAGCAGGGCAGCTGGCCTTTCTAGACTTCAGAGTTAAACACATTAATCAAACAGCCACAGGCAGCTCCTGGACACGAATGCTGCTTTCTGCAGCCTGATCCTTCCCAAGGATTCTACGTCTGTCCGTTCATTGATTGCGTTAGTTATGTCAGCCACAGGGCCTGGGGGATTGGGAGAGGCTGGCTGAGAAAGGGGTGGTGGAAGAGTTAAGCCATTCCTTCGTTCTTCAACGTTCCCACGTATAAGATGCTATGCTGGGTCTGGGGACACACCAGAGAGCAAGCCAGATCCTGCCTCTGTCCTCATGCACCTGATGATGGTGGACAGAGGGACTGGATTTCCACATAAGTGCACCAGTGACTTCAGGATATGTACGGCAACTGCTGTGGTAAGTCAGAGCTGGGTAGCGTGGTGGGTGACAATGGGGTGACAACATTATCTGGAGGGTCCAGGACGGGACATGGGGCAGGGAATGTGCATGTAAAGCACCCAGTCTTGTGCTTCTTCAGATGGGTTACTCTGGATGGAGGGACAGCTCCGATCGCCCTGTCTTGCAAGTGGGCTTGGCTGAGCAAGCTTTGAGGGCAGGCAGGGAGGCAGACAAGGGCGGGAAGCAGGAGATGGATTTGGAGGTCAGCAGGTGCAGGTACTCCGTGTGCATCATAGGGAGTAGCTTAGGTTTTATCTGTGTGAGGCAGGGTTTCTCAGGCAGTGTCAGGGGTAGACTTGGGGGCCAAGACAGGACAGTGGGAACAGAGGAACAAGGCTAGAACAAGTGGAGGGGACTCGGGCTGGCATGGCTTCAACGGGCTTGGAGGAAGAGTCTGCAGAACTTTCTGAGGGGTGGGACCTGAGTTGGGGGCCTGGGGTAGGGGGTTGGGGGTGAGGAAAAGAGAGGAGGGTGATTCCAGAGGCGGCCAGTAGGTGGCGCCGAGACAGGTGAGAGTGGGAAGGAGCCTCTGACTAAAACTGGTGTAGATGATGGTCAGGGGAAGATGCGACCTAAGTGTAGGAAAGAGACAGCAGGAGGGAGAATCTCAACGGCAGGTCAGGACCAGAGCCAACCTGACCACTGTGTGATCCAGGGAGGGCCCCGGGCTAGCAGAGTCACCTCAAAGTACAGAGGCAGGAGCCTGACTTGAGTATAGTACCCAGACCCTAGGACTCTATTGAAGTCCTCCACACCAGATCTTAGAAGTCAGTGCAGACAGATACCATAGGAGTTATACATCAGGAAGATGTGAGCCACTCCAGACACACACATCCAATCCCCAGACCCTGTGAGCACTCTCTAGCAAGGAGGGTCTGAGGCTACAGACGAGGAAGTTTGCTAAGGTAGGCTATCCGTGGCTTGGAAGATAGAGAAGGAGCTGGGAGCCAGTGTGGGCAGCCAGCAGAGGTTCAGACAGGCAAGTCAAGGGCTTCCTGAACAATCAGTAAGGGATGCGGCCTTACCAGATCCTGGCTGTAGCCACAAGACCCACTTTAAACTCATGGTTTACAGAACCACAAGCCCACCAGTGTGGATTAGCTTAAACCGTTCAGTTTAGGCAATAAGCATAGAAAATAGCCGGGTGTCCTGGCAACACACCTGTAATCCCAGCATTCAGGAAACAGAAGCAGGCAGATCCCTGTGAATTTAAGGCTAGCCTGGTCTACAGGGTGAGTTCCAGGTCAGCCAGGGCTACATAGTAAGACCTTGTCAAAGAAGAAGAAGAGGAGATGGGGGAAGAAGAAGAGGAGGAGAGGAAGCAGTAAAGGAAGGGTGGAAAGCAGTAGAGGAAGCCGTGGTAGAGACTGAGCTGGGCCTCCATCCCCAGGAGCTAATCAGATGATTCGCTTACTTGGAGGTGGAACGGAGGAGAAGAGCCCATTAGCTTTGAGATCGGCCTGTTGTTTTATGACTTTGGGCTTCTGCGTTTGTAAAATGGAGATGCCAATAGTCCCTACCCACTTGAATTATGGTGAAGAGAGGACGTGACGTGCTTGGCCCAGTGCCTGGACGGCAGACGCTTGTCGTCACCCATCTCCACCCACCAGCCAAGGGCGTCTCCTCTGAACTGACCTGCCAGGATTTGAACTCAGCACCACCTGACTCGCATAGCCCAGGGCCCGGAGGGAGTGCTGTCTGGCCAGCCCTCCAGGGAAGCTTCTCTAGGCTGCTAAGGAAACAAAGGCAATGCTGTTCACCTGCTCTGGAGCAGCTCTGGGGCCACAGGGGTGACAGGAGACACCACCACGGCAAATCACCCCCCTTGAAATCTTTGGGTGGGGGTCTGCTTCATGGGAATTTGATCTCAGGGATGAACAAGATACAAGAATGTCACCTCCTTTACTTGAGGCAGGGGGACGTTCCCAACATGTGTCCCCAGGGACGGATGGGTTTGGTGGATCTTGCTAGAGAAAAGACCGGAGATGCAGGGCTGTGGTCTGTGTAGGAACAGAGAAACAATTGGGTCTGGAAAGCACAAAGCCAAGTGGGAAAAGCGACAGAAGTTTACAGCACGGTGCTATTTATGTAAATGAGCACACTACTCCCGACTAGGACTCAAACACGCAGACGGCTCTGTGTGTAACAGGCAGAGTGATGGAGGGAGGTGGGGAGGAGACCAAGCCTGGGAACGGGAAGGGAGGAGAAAAACCGGGAGACAAGACAGCCCAGCTCCGGTGAAGGGGGAAGCGGGTTAGGGGGTGAATAGGTGGGTCCCACAACTTGACATTGCCTAGGTTAACAACAGATGGACAAAAAGCACAAGCAGCCATAAAGCTTCCAGCCTGGGAACGGTCTTGGGCGAGTACTCAGCTCCTGGTGTCCCTCTGAGATTCCCTCCGCCATGGAACCAGCCTGTCTGCTCCTTCAGTAACAACTATCATGTTGAAAGTCCCAAAGAGGAGTGGGAGGGAGGGTTCCATACATGCTGGGAGAACCCAGGGCTGCCACACTGACCGACCCACTCTTCATGGCAATCTTAAGGCTTCACTGCAGAATGGGAGGGTACCCCTCCCTTGTGCTTTCTGTCAGTCACTCATCTCCCTTGGGGTTGCCTCTATCCCATTCTCCTCCAGGAGTCCAGAGACCCACGGCAACCCTGAGGCTGTTTCTCGTTCTTCCTCCTGGAATTAAAATGGCGCTCGGGAGCTGTAACTGAGACCCAGCAAACATTTCCAAAGCTACATGTTCATTCAGAGAGAGACTTCTAAGTAGCATGGGTCCACCATGGGCTTAGGGGTCTGGATCTGAGAAGGGAGTAATTGCAACAGACAAGATGTCCATGCCTGATGTGGCCCACTAAGCCACTGCTCCTATGAAGGACCCTGCGCTCAAGCCAGCCATCCACACCCACAGAACACTGGTCTCAACGAGCTTTCTCCTGCCCCTTAAAATGAGAGAAATAGTGTCTCTTGCAGAGCTCTGAGGGCCAGTGAGTAGAGGTTTCTGTAGCCTTCAGCGACATCATCTAATCTCCTGCCCCATGGTCCTCGCGTGAAAGGGTTCTGGCCCCTCCATGGGACACTCGGTAAGCACCAAGGTGTGATACTGGGGCCCTAACTTCAGGGGCTTACATTCTTTCCTAAAAGGCAATATGGGGAAACTGAGGCTCAGTGAAAAATGGGTTCATGCTGTCAGTAGGGGACTGCGATAGTCTGCGGGATCCCTGAATTCTACTGTCACGGTGGGGACCAGGACAGATGTCATTCCTGGGAGGGACTGGACCTTATCTGTTTCTTCAGACAAGCTTTTGAGGAGGCCTGGGGGTTGGGAGAAGCAGGTGAGAAACAACATCACTCGCACTAGATCAGGGCAGGAAAGCAATAAGTCCTGGGTCATCATTGTGGCCTCCAGAGATATGACCGTCGCCACAGGGGTTACCACAGGCCGAGCCATGAGCCAAGGAATTCAGGAGGCCTTCTAGGCACTGGAGAAGGTATGGGAGAGTGGATTCTTGCCAGAAGACATGAGCAAGACAAGATTGGGAGTCCTTATCTCCTCAGACTCTGAGATGTTGATGAACACTTCGTATAAAAGTCGGGAGTCTAACACAACACCCTAGGCAGATTCCTAGATGTTAGGGCATTTGTTGAGCCTCTGGTGTCGGGGTTTGGCCCCTGGACTAACATCCCTAACTTGAAGTAGGGGACCCGAGGCTCCCTTCCTTCTCTTCCCAGGCTCCATGTGTGGTTCTGGTCTCTCCTGTGAGTCTCATCTGTCAGGATTAGGGCTCTGGGCTGGGCTGACTCAGAGGCTGGCCTCCTGCATTCACCCCCAATTAAATCGTTAATTATAATAGATCCAGCTATTAGGCCGCCCAGGTCCTTGCATGCTGTCCCCTCCCCTCAGGATTGCTGCCTGTGGAGGTCTGTCTTTCCCACTTGCCATCTGTCACTCCCACACACCTCAGCTTCGTCTCCGGAGAGCAGGGGTCAAAGTGCCCAGGGGAATTCAACGCTGGGAGGTGGGCTCCAGTCGTCTTGCCTCACCTGAACCAAAATGAGGAAAAGTGTATCAAACAGGCAGACTGTGCGGTTAGCCACTGGGCTCTGCTGCTGCCAAAATGGCTCCTGGTGCACGTGGTTACTCTACCAGGAGCTTTTCAAAACTGTGGCCAGAACAGAACATCCTTTGTATTAGCCTCTTCCTTCTCGTGTGTGTGTGTGTGTGTGTGTGTGTGTGTGTGTGTGTGTGTGTTTCAGCTGTTGTTTCTGTCCACTTGTTTTTGAGGCAGGGCCTTTCTCTGGGTTGGCAGACAACTGAGCCCCAGGAGTCACCTGTAATCAAGCCCTGTCTCTTCAGCCAGGATCCTATGCCTGGTTTGTTGTTGTTGTTGTTAATTTTGGTACTGGGGATTAAATGCCAGCTCGGGCTTGCTTATTGACCTAACCATCCTTCCTTCCTTCCTTCCTTCCTTCCTTCCTTCCTTCCTTCTTTCCTTCCTCCCTCCCTTGCCTCCCTCCCTCCCTCCTTCCTTTCTTTCTTGTGGTCAGAAATTGGGGACACTGGTTAACATAGAGGAGCAATGGGGACCTGGAGACAGCACCAGCTAGCTGGGCTGCTCACAGGGCTCGGCAGGAAGGAGGGGATGCTATGCCAACTGTCTGTTGGGGCAGGCACTGACCTGGGGCAGGGATAACTTGAGACACAGTTCAGACCCTGTGGCAGATTCATATGCTGACTTTGTTCATTAAGGACAGTCTGTCAGGTAAAAATGCCAAGGCTTGGCAGCCTCCTCTATCCCTTCTGGTTTTATTAATTCTATTTAGGTGGTATCACCAGCCGCTACTTCCATGGGTAGGGACAGGGAAGGTGGGCTCTCTTTTTCTGGGTTTAGGCAACCAACCCAGAGTAGATTCTCAGAAGGGCAGCACTGTGAGCTACTGTGTTCAGGAAACATCTTTGTCTTTCCGTCCCTGGGGCAGATGACTTACCTTTTGTCAGAGTCCCTTGCCAACCCAGTGTACAAAACTCAACTGCCCCCCAGGAGTCTGCCTCATCAGGCTGCAAGACACTCCCAGTCCGGGTGGGTCCTCCAGCTCTGGGAAGAGGCTCAGGGTGACTTGTTATCAGTTCATTCGTCCCCTATGGGTTTGGAGTGTGTCCCACAGCAGACATTTTTCCACTGGAATGGGTTGGCTCAGAGCTGAGCTGGTAGGAGCAATCCCTTGGGGCCAAGCCTCCATGCCTAGCCACACTTCCCTCCCCTCCCCCTACAGCAGGTGCCTGTGCAAAGCTGCAAAAGCATAAAGACTCACAGGTAGAAACACCCACCGTGTGCACTGCCCTAATCTCCAGGAGTACCACTTAACTTGATGTGTTTATTGGTGAGATACCAGGCAGTGACTCTGAGTGCTGTCATAGGTGTGGAGGGGCTAGGGGAGGGGTTGGGGGTGTCAAACAGACCCCAGAAAATATCTACCTAGATTTATAAGAGTCTTGCAGGTCCTCCTTTCTCCAGTGAATCAGACCAATCGCCATCTGCCCCCTCCTCTCACCTTCCTGTGGACTTAGTTCAGGTGTCACTGAGGAGGGGTGAATATGCGTTTGCCTCCCACCTATTATCCATTTGGGGAACTCAGGTGTTTAGCCCCCCTTAAGTACCTCTGAATTGCAAGTGGTTAACAAAATGTGTGCCAAAGTGACAGCTTAGCTTATAAACCCCATCACTAGGAGGAGGCTGTGCTCACCTAACATTAGATGAACCTTCTCAGCCCCCATCATCACCCCCCAGCCCCCACTAAAGAGCTTTTAAAAGCCCACTTCTTCCTCTCCAGGGATCGACCCCCCTCCCTTAGGAATGAACGCATTAAGCACCAACCTTAAATCTGCTATATACATAAGCTGCAGCAGCGGGCCACCCTGGCAGGCTGTGACCTTCTGAGGCAGGGCCTGAGAGTCTCAACCTCCCCCCGCCCCCCCATCTTGTCCTGTCGCCACTTCGGCCATTGTTCAATACAGGCTTGTTGAATAAATGAATGGGTGAACACTGAGTGTTTGGCATAGTGAGATGCCCACAGCAGGTGCTCAACCAATTTTTGTACAACCCAGAGAATGAACGAGTTCGTCTCTTTTCCATCCACACCCAAAAACTATGAGCAAAGCCGGGCCACTCATCCCCGGTACACTGAGGTTAAGGAGACCTCTAACTTTCTTACTAGATGCTAAGGCCCGCGACCACTGAATTGTCTCCAGGGCCTTGCACACAGTAGGCGGTCCATAAGCCTTCGCTGAGTTCGTAATAAATGAATGATTTAATGAGGCCCGCTGGTGGGGATGCTGCCTTCCGTGCCTATTGACAGTGAAAGACTTACCCGCATTCCAACTCCTCCCGTGGGACCCCAAAAACCCTGCACGCAAAGTCAGAGCGCACTACGCATTCCGGGGACCCCTGGTAAGGAACCGTGGCCGGACCAAACTGCGGCCGCGTGGGTGCATCCCGCATAGCCCCGGCGGCCTCTCCGGGGCTCCTATGTATCTGCAGAGGGCACCGGGGCCGCGGCCACGTGCAGAGCCCGGAGCGCCACTTGCAGGAGCAGGGTCCCGCCAGGCTGCAGCCCGCGAAGTTCCCACCTTAAGTTCCCGTCGCGGCGTCCCTGCTTCGGAGATAGCCGGGCCGCAGCTCTGTCTCCCGGCGCAGAGATGCCGGGATGAGGATGAGAGAGGGGGCAGCAAGCGGCACGTGGGACCCGCTTGGCCTGCAGGGGCTGCCCGCAAACTTTGGCCCCGGGGCCGCTGTCCTGCGCGCTTGGACCCCGGACCGTCCCGCCTCCGCCTCTTGGTGCCCGCCGGGCTGCAAGTGCGCCGGCAACGCGGCGCGGCAGCAGCTGAGGGAGGTGGCCGGGCAGGAGGCGGGACGGAGGGAGGGGACTGCGCGCGGGGCGGGGAGAGGGGCGGGCGAGGGGCGGGAGGATGGAACCACCGCGGGACCCGCCACTGCGATGCCACGCACCCTGACCCGGCCCAGAGTCCTCTGGGACGCTGGGTCCTAGCGGAACGCAGAGCTGCACTCTCTCCATCCTGCCCATAACCATCTCCTCCTCCCATAACCATCTCCTGTGCCCTGCCTTTCCGTAGCGACCTTTTAAGTCCCAGCGCTGCTCCTCCAAGGGCTCCTGTCCTGAGGCGCATCCACCTCTCCAGTTTTCTCAGTGGTCGTGGGACGCTCTTCCACCCCTAGGCTCAGCGAGTACCAGGACTCGAGCCTCATTCCTCACGTGAGTTCCTATCGTGGGAATGCCACCGAACCTCACGCTGAACTGTCACGGACACTGTAGGTGTCACGTCGGGGGGGGGGTGCATTTTATGTGTGGCAGCTCGGGAGCTCCACACGCTCTCCACCATACCACACCAGCCATACATATGCCTTCTCCATTGGCGGCCTTGGGCCTTTCTTGCCCCTGCGGTCCAGGTCCTGCACCACCTTTGCAGTGTCACCAAAGCCAAAGAATGAGCGCCCCTGTGCCCCAGAATGACTCCTATGCTGTAGTTGCTCACTGTCCCGGGTGAGACCCGGTCTGGCAGTCTCTGGATCCTGTACTCAGTCAGCAGCCTGGAGAGGGCAGGGTGGACTCTGGAGGCCTCTGAGTTGGCAGAAGTTGCAGCAGGCTTTGGGATTAGGTGGGAAAGCTGTCTGAGAGGAGAGGGAGTAACCTTCTTGGGGAAATTGATTGGTACTGTCCTTTCTCCTCCATCAGGGAAGAAGGAGGGACTCAGGGACTACGCTCAGCGAGTGTGCCTCCTATGCCTGGGGTTTCTTTAAGGAGATGCTTAGGCTTGGCCCCGGGGGATGTAAGCTTTGGGTTCACTCAGCACGTGGGTGGAGACAGATGGCAGAGTCAGAGAGTCAGCTGAGGACCTGTCCCAAGAATTCTCAAGCTTCTGCAGTGGCTACACCAGGAGAAAGGGGGCCAGGAAGGACAAGTAGAGGGGGAGGTGGGGGAGGGGCTCTTCAGATGGAACAAAGTCAGACTCCTGAGGAGGGCTAGGAACCGAGAAGACCTCCTCTTTGGGAGATTTGCAAAGAGATCCCATTAAGGGGCTAACTAAGGTTTCTGAGAAGCAGAGAGACACGAGGAGGCAGTGTGCCGAGGGACATAAATAACAGAGGCCAACATAAAGGTTCTTAGTGGACTCTGGAGGCCAGTGCTCCTGCGTCCCATGTTGAAAACATGACTGGTCCTTGGTGCTGTTAGGCCCCTGCCTTTTCGAACAGAAGGACCCGTGCATCTATCTTTCTTGCTTTCTTCTGAGCCTCGGGCTCCAGAGCAAGGGCTGTGCTGTCTTCCTTCTGGCTGGCAGCTTCCATATGGAGAAACTTAAGAGTAGCGTCTTCAGTGATTGTTGGAGAGAGGCAGCACTGTCCTATGACCAGCAAGTCTGCTACTGCTGTCCCCATGGAGGACGGCAGGACCAGGATGTGAGCAGAAGTTCTCAAAACCTTATTGTGGTCTGAGTCCTCTGGAGAATTCTTCAAACCCACTGGATCATACTTGTGACCCTTCCAGCAAGTTCCCTGGTCTGGGCTTTTTGAAGACTTCAGTTTATCCCAGTTCCATCTGGCTTCAGAGAGATACTTAGATGGGTTGTGAAGCCCAAGCTAGCCTAACTACTTTATACTTGGGACTGGGCCTATCGGAATTGGGCCTATCGGAACATCTGGTGCTGAGGTGATTTGCAGACTGAAAGCCCAGCACAGCAGGGGCAAAGACTCCATCCTCCCCCCCTACCCCCCCAACCTTCACACAGTCTCAGACCCAGGCTGTTCTCAGGGGTGAATTTATGATCTTATCCCCTGCTGTGCCTCACCATGTCCAATAAAATCCTTCTAAATCCTTTTAAGGATTCCCTCTGCAGTTCCTCTCTCAAGTGCCGCCTGCCAGATCTCCAGTTCTTATCTTCATTTTCCTCCCTGGCCAAGTTGTCCTGTGGAGAAGGATGCTGAGGGTGCTGGGGTAGACTTTCTGAAAAGATGAGGACCATCAGGCTTGCTGACACATAGGGTAGCCTGTGGGTAACAGGCTCACACTTGATCTGTAGGCGGGTTATGGCACGGGGCCCTGCTTTATTTGTCTCTCTACTGGGCTAAGTTTTAAGAAGTTTGAAATTGATTGCTAACATTTAAAAAATCAGATTTCATATGACATTTGTTTTTCTTTTGAAAAGCTGGCAGATCTGGCTAGTTTTTTTTTTTTTTTTTTTTTTTTTTTTTTGAGAAAGGGTTTCTTGTAAACCAGGCTAGCCTTGAACTTGCTATGTAGTTAAGGATGACCTTGAATTTCACATACTTCCATCACCACTCTTCCAAGAGCTGGGATTATAGCTGTGCACCACTAAACTTTTTTTATTTAATTAAAAACTTAATTTATTTTAATTTTAAAAAGATTATTGAGCAGGATTTCCTGACCTTGAACTTGATCCATCTGAGGATGCACTTGAACTCTTGACCCTCCTGCCTCCCTGGCCAGCAGTGCTAGTGAGGACTATGGTTTGTTTCTCAGCCTGCATCCCATCATGTAAGTCTTTTAAGTTACTGCCAGATCCCCAGGAGCCAGAGCTGGTGCAGATCATCTTAGCAAATCTCCTAGATTCACATGGTAGATGGCAAAGCCAGATCTGAAGCCATGCCAGTCTGACCCCAAAGCCTAAACTCACTCTGAAACCAAATGCCATTCCCCTAGGGGCCGGAGGAGACTCATTAGAGCTGCCTCAGGACTTGCCTTAAAAGGGAGTTGCTGTCAACGGGTCAAGAATGTTCTCCATCTTATCCACTACCCACTGTCAGCAAGTCACCAAGTCCCTGGTTGTTTTCCCGAGGCAGCTAGAGTTATCCACAGCTGTCTGAAGCGCTTATCTGTCACCAGAGATGAAAAGGTTTAGATTAGATTACAGTTGGGGAGTCTGAAGAGGCTAGCCAGGGTGCTGGGTCTCATCCAGGGACTTGAGGAGTGCAGCTTGTTATAGGAAAAGGACTGGAGTCAGGTCAGGGAGGAGAGTCAGGAGACCCCATCTTCTGGCCACTCTGTCCCTTTTCTGGGCCTCTGATTCTTGCCTGCCCTGCTCCTCTACCCAGAGTCTTCACCCCATGGATTTTTCTTTGTCATCTTGAGACTCCTCGTCCAGGAGTGGGGGTGAGCAGTGTGTGAGAATGGGCCGCTCAGGACAGGCCTGGATATTTAGCACAACACTGACATTTTGCATTAATTTTGATATTTTAAAATATTGTATCAAGATGTTATTAGTTCTCCTTAGTGACTTCTTTGGAAGCGCCTACAAGGTCACTTTTTCACCACAGCTCCAGCCTGGGGACTTTTAAAAAATTCTTTCTTTCTTTCTTTTCTTGCGCCCTGGCTGTCCTGGAGCTTCCCGTGTAGACCAGTCTGGTTGAGAATACACAGAAGTCTGTCTGCATCAGCCTCCTGAATGCTGTGATTAAAGGTGTGGACCACCATGCCCAGATACATATATGGAGAGAGAGAGAGAGAGAGAGAGAGAGAGAGAGAGAGAGAGAGAGAGAGAGAGAGAGAGAAGAGATTGAAGGCATGGCTGTTGGCTTAGTTCTTTCAAAACCTACTTTTAATAACGATTTTTAAATGCTTTAACCTCCCTTCTAGCCCACCACTTAGCAGAGATAGTGGAAAAGAAAGAAAGGTTATTAGGATTCCGGGGGAGGTGAACCTGTTTAGAAATTGTTCTTTGAAGCAAATCCAATCTGTGTTGTCAGGAAATCAGCAGTTCAGTTCACAGGAATTAGCAGCGACAGCTTGATCCACTCACAAACACTTCAGGAATATACCCGCAGTTTAGAAGTGTCAGGATAGCAAACATGAATCAGCAGTGGTGTCACAATCTAGCAGAGACGGCCAGGCTGACACAAGTCTGCAAGGATGACCAGGACCATCAGGGACACCAGGAGAAGTTCTCTGTGGTGCCTCTCTCAACCAAGTGAGGATCAGTGAAGACAAGAGACCAATGGAGCATTGCACAGCTAGCCTTGCAAGCACGCTGTCACTGTCCGTTGAGTCCTATTTATACTTCTTCCAAATATCACGTGTCCTCCTGGGTCTCACCATGTGTCTTACCTCATCAAAACACCACGTGAGTCTGTCTTAGCAAAAATCCACATGAGGCTGTCCAGAAACTTCCACTTCATTCTGCCAATCGGCCCGAGTCTGTGGAAGTGACAAGAAGCCACAGGAACCTCAAGAGAAGTTCTTTGGGGGAGTTTCTGTCTATGGCATCTCCACAAGCAGAGCTCAGCAGTGCAATGTAAGGCAAACCAATACATGCGTGTAGTTAGTGAAGAATCCTTCATCATGTGTCCTTTCACATGCATGCTTTAGCAGACCATCCTTTCGCCTGTGTCTGCTTCAGTGAAATATTCCTTCACATGTCTGCTTTAGCAAAGCATTCTTTTACCTGTGTCTGCTTTAGTAAAATATCATTGGCTATAACTGACTTTCCAAAGGAACCAGACGTTTCCACTTCAGATGGCTCATTGATTGAGAGCACTGGCTACTCTGGCAGAGGACCTGGGTTCTGTTCCCAGCACCCAGCACCCCCAGGGCAGCTCACAACCATCTGCATTCCCAGTTTCTGGAAAGCTGACGCCCTCTTCGGGCTTCTCAAAGTACTGCATACACATGGTGCACATGTTATCATGTAACAGTAAGTTTTAAAAATATTTACTTTCCTTTTTAATTTATGTGTATGCATACATGTACATGTGAGTGCAGGTACCCATGAAGGCCAGAAGAGGGCATCAGATCTCCTGGAGCTGGAGTCACAGGCAGCAAGAGCAGCCAGTGCTCTCAGCCCCAGCCATCTCTCTAGTCCTGGGTTCTTTGAAAAGAGCTCTATAGTCAGGTGTGGTGGCCACACCTTTAATTCCAGCACTGGAGATGCTGGGACAGGGGGATCTCGGTGAGCTGGAGACCATCCTGGACTAGATAGGGAGTTCCAGACCAGCCAGGACTAAATAGAGAGACATTATCCTCCAAAATAAAACAAACAAACGAACGAACGAGGGAGCGAACAAACAAACGATAGGCAGCTCTGGCTGGATTCAGGAGAGCAAGCTTAGCTTCGGTCTGTGCTCTTGGACACAGGTTCCACTGGCAACTTGTGCCTCTCAGCTCATTATTCTAGGGAAGCTTAACCTCTGACTCTGGTTCTAGAATGATCTAAGAGGCCCACTAGAGCTCTGACAGATACACTGATATATCTTGTGGCCTTGCGGACCCCAGTCGTTTAAGGATGTCACTTGTATTATTTTTTTTTCTTGGTGCCCCACACAAAATGTCACCCCATGCAGACAGGATCTCTATGTGATTAATCCCATCTCCCTGCAGCATGCAGTCTGGGAGGTGTGAGGTGGCTCTACTCTTCAATGGTCTCTTCTATGTGCCTCGGTTTCATTCATGAGGTCACCTGACAGACATCCCTTAAGGAACACTCTCTTGGCAAGAACTGAGCCAGCACTTGGCTACATCTGTAGCCTGAGAGCTCTGACACGTGACTGTGGAGCCCAGATGGCCCCCAGGGGATGGTGTGCTGAGTGGGGTATGAGCAGTACATGGCTTGCAGGTGAGATGTGATGTCCCCGAGACCCGAGCCAGGTGAGCCTTTCCAGCACTGTCTCCAGATACCTTCAGCCACTCTGCAGCCTTCCTGGCAGCACCCTCCTCCAGAGAGTGCTGTTGTGCTTGGGAGCACCCTCTCAGGACCCAGCTGGGAGCTCTCCACTTCCCTCAGTCCCTCAAGGACGGTAGCTTCTTTCTAGTCCTGACAACCCCACTCCTGAAGTCCCACTTCCTCCTGCCTGCAGCTCTCCCTCTCCAGCTCCAGCCTCAGGGCAGCCCCTGCCAAGCCCAAGC
Source organism: Mus minutoides (assembly GCA_902729485.2). Classification (NCBI taxonomy): domain Eukaryota; kingdom Metazoa; phylum Chordata; class Mammalia; order Rodentia; family Muridae; genus Mus; species Mus minutoides. The sequence continues at coordinate 1,736,018 of LR749583.1, forward strand.
CCACAGCCTTGTTCCTGGATGCTTTGATTCAATGGGCCCAGGGTTCCTGCAGCTTTAACCCAGCTGGGAGGTGTGTGTGGCTCTATCACGCAGAGGATGCCTGCCTGGGCCTCAGTAACACATGGTGGGGGTGGGGGAGTGGGAGTGGGGTGGGGGGGTAGGGGAGTGGGGGTCGGGGCAGAGGTTGGACTTTTGACAAGTAGCCTCTGGAGGGTTCTGCTTCAGAAAAGTTCCTGATAGTGATTGGACACTTATAAGATAGGGAGAAAATATACACTCTTGAACAAGTGATATCCTGTGCAGCTTCAGAGGGAGGGTGCCTGATGAGAGAAGGGAGAGACAGACGTGAGGTTGCTTGCTTTGAACCTACTCCATACATATAGTCTCAGGGTCTTATCCTGGCTGATATGTGGTCTTGTCTTTACATGCAGCAATAACCCTAAGTAACTGGAACACAAAGTGGTTCTTTATTGAAGAACCATCTAAGCCTAAGGACCATCTACCCCTGAGGCTGCGGAAGGAGGATAGTTTGAGTCCAGGAGTTCCAGGCCGGCCTGGGTTACATAGTGAAACCTTGTTTCAAAAACCAACAGGGATAGAGAAATGGCCCAGAGGTTACAAGCACTGGCTGCTCTTACAGAGGACCTAGGTTCCGATTACCAACATCCATGTGGTAGTGCACAATCATCTTTAACTCCAGCTCCAGGGGGGTCTGACGCCATCTTCTGGCCTCCATGGGCACTGCGTGTACATTATGTACAGATATACATACTGTTAAAACTCCTATATGCATAAAATTTAAAAAAGTTTAAAAATCTTACAAACAAACAAAACCACAAACCAAAAAAAAAAAACCAAAACAGAAACTAAGAGAGCAGTGGCTATGGCACAGATACTCATCTTTGTCCTATGATGTACACATTTTTTTAAAAGATTTATTTATTCATTATATGTAAGTACACTGTAGCTGTCCTCAGATACTCCAGAAGAAGGCATCAGATTTTGTTACAGATGGTTGTGAGCCACCATGTGGTTGCTGGGATTTGAACTCTGGACCTTCAGAAGAGCAGTCGGCGCTCTTAACCACTGAGCCATCTCTCCAACCCCGATGTACACATTTTTTAAAAATTATATTTACTTATTTGGATTATATTTACTTATGTTCCTGTGGGTGCATGGGTATGTCACAGCATGCATGTGAGGTCATAGGATAACTTCAAGAGTCAGTTCTCTCCTTTCACAATGTGGGTCCCAAAGATCACAAACACAGGTAGGTCGTCAGGCTTGGTAGCAAGCCACTGAGCCATCTCACTGACCCTCTCCTAAGATTTTTAAATCTACGACTCCACGGGGTAGATTTTATTCTTCTCCTTGTTTTCTGCACAGGGTAGGGTGTTCAGGTTATTGTCAGGATCACAAACCAGCTGAGGTTACCAGGAGAGCAGAAGGACCTGGGTGTACTTATACCTTCTCCTGTTCGAGAGCCGCTCCCTGCCTTGCTCCATTCCGGACCAGACCGTGGTCTCCTCTCCTCCCCAACAGAGAGAAGTCCAAGGCTTTCCTTCCTCAATCCAGCCAGTAGACAGGGGCAGGGATACAGGGCAGGGGAGCACAGGAAGGGGAAGGTTTCTTCCCACAGGGGTGGGTCAGACAGTGGACATCCCGCTCCTCTTCCGGCCCAGGCACCAGCTCTGCGCTCAGGTCCCGGCGTTCAAGGTCAGCGCCTCATGTACCATCCTGAACGTCGGCTTTGCTGCAGTGGAAGATTTTGATTCCCGCGTTCCTTTGCGTTGTTTCTGGGCTCCATTCCCTTTTATTTCATTTCCATCTCAAAACCCGAGTTCACCTCCTTAGCGGCTGACGGGACCATTTATTTCTGAGGCCGCTGTGGCTGAGGGCTGCTGACAGCAAGCAGAGTGAGCGAGCACTCTGGGCGACTGCCACCTTGCTTTGTTCCTGCAGACCGGAGGGAGACGCAGAACATCTTCATTTGGCAGCAGCAGGACCATCAGAGCGCCAGAGCCTCTGTTCTCACCCCCTTGGCTGGATATGCATTTTGTTACTAAATTCTCCCTCTCGGTTCTCCCCACCCCGACTCCCAGGACTGCCTAGTGGACTCCTCCTTTCGGATTTGTCCTTTAAGCCTCAAAACCTTGAAAGTGGGTGGCACATCAAAGTCTCCCACTCCCAGATGCCGTCGTTGGACCAGCCTCTAGATTGTGGCTTCAAACTTATTTCTCAATGTTCAAATGATGAGATGAGGTCCAGAGAGAGATAGACACTTGTAGGGTTTGCACAGCAGGTGACTGGCAGAGGCAGGGCTGATATCTCCCAGATATTAGAAAGCCAAACATCAAGGGCCTGCTCTGTCTACTCTGACATCTGTAATCTTCCTCCACTGCTACTCCAGGGTCCTCTTTCTTCTCTTTCTGGGGTCTCAGTTGGAACGCTCCCCTTTAGTGATGTCACTCCAGGGCTGCAGAGATGGCTCAGTGGTTAAGAGCACTGGTTGCTCTTCCAGAGATCCTGAGTTCAATTCCCAGCAACCACATGGTGGTTCACAACCATCTGTAATGGGATCTGATGCATTCTTCTGGTGTGTCTGAAGACAGCTACAATGTACTCATATAAATAAAATAAATATAACTTTTTTTAAGTTGTCACTCCAGATCCCTCTGTGCCCATCCCCCAACCCAGACACACTACTCACTGTGTTTGACAGCCTTTGCTGAGCTGTCTGACTGTGCCTGGTACACAGAGATGACGAGCTGTGCTGGCTTTTGCTTCTTCTCACTTGCCACACCAGCTCACCTGGCTGAAAATCCTAGAGGCTCATGTTTCCTCTGACTGCAGAGCCTACAAATGGACCATCCTTCCTGCTGTTTGTCAGCATGGTCACACCCGTTAGGAGGAGGGTCCGCCAGAGCAGTATTACATCATTCCAGAAGTTCCCCTGCGCCTCTTTCCACGGGATCTGAAACCCTCTTCCCTGGCCAGGCTGCTCTGCCGCAGCTGTGGTCTGTTTTCTTTCTCTGCACGTTGGCTTTGCCTTGTCCCGGAATCTCTTTGGTGTGATAACTCCCGTGAGAGACTGCATGAAGACCAGTGAGAGACCCTGTGTTTCAATTTTTTCATTAATTCTTTGAGAATTTAATATACTTTTTTTTTTTTTTTTGGTTTTCGAGACAGGGTTTCTCTGTGTAGCCCTGGCTGTCCTGGAACTCACTTTGTAGACCAGGCTGGCCTCGAACTCAGAAATCCGCCTGCCTCTGCCTCCCAAGTGCTGGGATTAAAGGCGTGTGCGCCACCACACCCGGCTTAATATACTTTTAATATGACATATTTTGACCATATGCAACCTAACTCCTCCCAGATCCACCATCTCCGTGTGCCCCTCCTTTACTATTTAACTTTGAGTTTTCTTTTTTTTTCCTCTCCCCCCAAATTAAGTTCTGTTTGTCTTGCCCAGTGTAGTGATTTGAATATGCTTGGCCCAGGGAGTAGCACTATTAGGGGGTGTGGCCTCGTTGAAGAAAATGTGTTTCTGTGGGCATGGGCTTTGAGACCCTCCTCCTAGCTGCCTGAGGATTTGGAGTCTTCTGATGGCCTTCAGATGAAGACGTAGAACTCTCAGCTCCTCCAACCCCGAGCCTGCCTGTACACAGCCATGCTCCCACCTTGATGATAATGGACTGTGCCTCTGAACCTGTAAGCCAGCTCCAATTAAAAGCTGTCCTTATAAGAGTTGCCTTGGTCATGGTGTCTGATCACAGCAAAGGAAACCCTAAGACAGGCAGCTGTATACGCTTGGGGCCTGGTGTGTGTTTGACCTGCTAGGTTGTATGGTTAAAGAAAATGGACTCTCCCTTTCTCAGCAGCTGTTAAATTCCAATAGCTCCTCAGGGAGGCATGGGATGTTGTGCCCACCTCCCCACTCCACGACTGGATTTTGTCTGTCTGTCTGTCTTGAGCTTGAGTAGGTTCTGTGGGTGCTGTCAGTCTCTGGGAGTTCAGGTGTGCAGCTGCTCTGTTGCGTTATCCTCCACCTTAGACTCTTACAGTCTTCCCGTTGCTTCTTCCTTGAAGTCTCCCAAGCCTTGGAGGAAGCCAGCTTGCCAGTTTGCACATAGGCTGATCTCAGCCTCTTCGCAGATCCCAGCAATGATTACTTGGATTCTCTATCTAATACAGTGCTGAGAAAGTAAATGCTCAGTCAGTGATGGCAGAATGGCACTGAGCCTGGCAGCACAGGCCCGTCTGTAATCCTAGCTACTTGGGAGGCTGGGGCAGGCAGGATTACAAGTTTAAGGCCAACCTGGGCAACATTTTGAGATTGTCTGAAATGAAAGAAATACAAGAGGAAAAGAGGCCAAAGCTTTAGATATTTTTCTGTTGTTGGAACTTTGGGGGGGAAAGTGGTTTATTTCTGTGTACAGCTCCAGATTGATACAGCCCATCATGGTGGGCAGCGGGAGGGTGAGGTGGCTTGGCAGTCAGAAGGGGAAGTGGGGAAGGGGCTATGAAACCTCCAACCCATCCCAAGTGATGAACTTCCTTCAGCAAGGCTCCACCTCTTTTCGTTTTTTTTTTTGTTGTTGTTTGTTTGTTTGTTTGTTTGTTTTTGAGACAGGGTTTCTCTGTATAGCCCTGGCTGTCCTGGAACTCACTTTGTAGACCAGGCTGGCCTCGAACTCAGAAATCCACCTGCCTCTGCCTCCTGAGTGCTGGGATTAAAGGCGTGTGACACCACGCCCGGCAAGGCTCCACCTCTTAAAGGCTCCATAGCCTCCCCAAACAGTATCACCAGCTGGGGACCAAATATTCAAACACATAAGCCTACGGGGACAGTTTCTATTTAAACCACTAGAACAGGGGCCGTATCTCAGTAGTTGAGTGCTTGCCTAGGATGCAAGATACCCTGGGCTCCACCAGCAAAAATAACAATAACAATAGTGCTGTAGAATGAATGAGTGAATGAGCGATTGCCTGTTATCCTGACTCCACCATCTATGAATGAGTGATTGCCCACTATCCTGATCCCACCATCTTTTCCTTAAGATCTCACCTCTGGAGCAGACGGCCTGGCCTGTTGTCCAGTGGTCCATCACAGTGGCTTAGAGGAGAGCTCTGGGCCTTTTCTTCCTTAGTGATTTCCTCTATCAGAGGATCACATTGGCTTGGGCTTCACAGAACAGGCTGGATGGGTCACTGCCTGAGCAGTCCTAGACGGACCCCAAGCTGTATCTTCTGTCCCTGGCAGCCAGGAGGGTTGAACTTGGATGGATCTCCTGTTGTTGACAAGAGGCTGCATGGTGGTTCATTACATGCTTTGAGCAGCTCTGGTGTTAAGTGATTGTCACCCAGTGTGTGACCCTTGAAGACCTGCAGCAGCTGGCTGCAAAGAGCCTTGCAGAGCGTTTGTGGTGGGCAGGCTCTTTCATGCCTGGCCCCTTCTGTGTGTCTCCTGTGTACCGACTGGACCTCCGACCTCCCCCTCCCCCAGGCCGACTCTCACAATTTCTACACTGCTTTTCATCCCTTCCTCCCCGCTTCCACTGCATGCTTTGCTGCCCCGGGGTTCTCCCATTTATTGCCAAGCGCTTCCTTTTGAAGTAAGAAAAAAACCATGAAGGCAGGAATCTTATCAGCTTCGCCTTTCATTTCTGCAGAGACAAATTTAGTTCTTTTCCATAGAGCGTGGAGCCCGCCGACTTCATGGGGAAGAGTCTTACTGTGAGAAAGACAGGGAGCCGGACACCCTGAATCCAGGACGCAGGAACCTCACCTCCCTGAGCCTTGCCTATGTCAGGCTACACTTGTAGCCCTTCCTCTGCTTATCCTGTTACACCTGTTATGTGCTAGTGGCTTACTGACTCACAGCCTGACTGAAGCTTTGTCCTCAGTGGTCAAACTTGTGGCTTTCTCTTCCTCTCTGGGGAGGGGAAAGCATGCTGTTTGGAAGGAAAAGAAAACCTGTTAGCTGTCTGTCCTGGTAGTGGTTTGTGAGTTTGTTGGTCTTTCCACACATCCCTTTTAAGCATTCATTGAGCACTTACCCTGATTTTGGGGATGTGGCCTGAATGGCAGTTTTGTAACTCCAGAGTACACAGGAGTCAGTTCTCGCTGGGGTAGGACCTGGACCCCAGTGTATTAGAGGCCTCCCACGGTGATGACTGCCCTCTGCCTCTCTTCCCTCAGGGGCAGGGGAGAGGGAGGAATCGGTGGTGTGTGGAGCAGGCAGGGAGGCAGGATTCTGAGTGTGGAAGAACGCACTCACTCTTGGAGAGAAGAGGTGGGCCCGGGGCGGGGGTGGATCTGACTGGGGCACCACAAAGGCCTTTTTCTTTTTTAAAATCACATTTGATTTGTTTAGTGTATGAGTGTGTGTGCTGCAGTACACAAGTAGAAGTCAGAGGAGAACCTGCTGAAGTTGGGTCTTTCCTTCCACCATGTGGGTCCTGGGGATTGAACTCAGGAAGTCAGGCTTGACAGCAAGCCCTTTAACCTGCTGAGCCATGTTGGTAGCCCAGTGATTCTTACCTCTGTTCTCCCAGCAGCTGGAGGGGATCTTTTGAAAGCTCTGGCCACATCAGGTGACTGCTTCATGCTCCCCACTTGCCTCTTAGAAAAGAAATCCAGATTCCTTGTCAGGTGGCTAGTTGTCCCTGTTACCTGCCAGCCCTGTCTCTCTGCATTGGTTCTGCCCTCTTTCTTCGCAGCAGGCTTCCAGTCTCACCCTCACCTTTATTATCCCATAGCTGTGTCTTTCAGTATTTCCCGTGTCACCTCTCAAAAGCACAGCCCCTGAAGGGCTGCCCCTGATGGCAGTCTTGGTGAAAGCTGTCTTGGTTTCAGACTCTCAAATCCCTTCTACATCTCAGACCTGGAACCACAGCTTCCTTTGCTCTTGTGACATCCAGTGATCTCAGTACCAGGGCCTCAAGGCTTCTAAGCAGCCATTCTTTCCAGATCTTTCCTGAGGACTTAGGCATATCTATGTATGGATGAGGCAGGGTCCCACTGTGTAACTCTGAATGGCTTGCAACTCATGATGTGGATCAGGTTGGTTTCGAATTCACAGAGATCTACCTGCTTTTTCTTCCCTTGTTCTGGGATTAAAAGTGTAAACCACAGGGCTGACAGAAGTACATATTTTTAATAAATGCATACAATTTATCATGATTTTATACCGTAATTTCAGAGTCACAGGGTGATATATGGCCTCATTCCTTCTATGCTGCCCCGCCTCCCACCGTTTCATTAACAAACACTTAATTGCTAAGCTTCTTTGTGTGTGTGTGTGTGTGTGTGTGTGTGTGTGTGTCCAGAGCAGAGAGGGAAAGAAGATAACTGACCACTGCCAGCAGACCGGGGCTGGCCAGGGCTGTCTGTGAGAGAGGAGGGAAGAGCAGGGGAGAGAGAATAGAGAAACCAGTGGGAGAAGCAGGAGTAGGGCAGGGGTGGGTGGGGTGGGTGGAGGGGAGGAATGGGGGGGGGAAAGAGTTGTAAGACGTGATGAACAGAGAGGTGGAGGGAAGCCAGAGCTAGAGAGTGTTAAGGCAGAGAAGAGACGAGAAGAGTCAGGAGGATAACACGGTCTCTGAAATGTGTAACAGGGTCTTGTGACATTTGAGGGAGTCTGGAGGCCAGCATGAACTTTGCTGTGCTAATAGGCACCACAGGTAGCTATATGTCCCTTCTGCCAGAGGTAAGGGAAATGGCTCCTTTAGGTGTGAGAGCCAGTTTCACAGGCTCCTGAGGATGCTGTCTTATCTAACTGCCTTTACAATGTAGGGAAATGGAGTTTCCTTTGGACCTGGGAGTGGCCAGGCCCATTGTCCTGTGAATACCTGTTCGTGTTTTTTATTGTTTCCACCTTCCCAAGTAGCTGGGATGACAGACTCGATCCAGGATCCAGGCCCAGCCTGAGACATTGCTCTTAATAATTGAACTTCAGCCATACTGGCATGAGGTGTTCCCATGGTTCTTGCATGTCTGAAGAACGCCCTTCATCAGCCAGAGGCCCTCCCTGATTCACTGCAGTCAGGGATCTTGATCAGGAGGTTACTCTGCTGATCTTGGTCTTCATCAAACAGAAGCTGGGATCTCAAGGCCCAGGCTGGGGCTTACCCCCTACTCCCCCCCCCCCCCCCCCAGCTGCTTCTCTACCTTGAGTGGCCAGACCTACTCCATCTTGGGACCAGCCTCCATTTTAAAAGAAAAAGAACCTGAGAACTTGACCTGCAGATGAGCCCATACTGGACCCAAGCTCCAGGAAGAGCTACATAGCTTGTCCCCAGCCCACACCCGAGAATTACTCCCTAGCAACAGCCAATCAAGATTAGTCTGATAGTTTCAGATGTACTTTCAGACCGTTTGTGATTATTGTTCGTGGTTTTTGTTTCAGAGCACCCACCTTAAAGGACAGCATATGTCATAAAAGTCACCCAGCTAGATGCTTGCCAGGCTGGCACCCCCCTTGCTTATTCACTCTTTCCCATAAAACCTTGTCCCACTGAGGACTCAGGGCTTCACCCTCCTGTTGTCCTGTTACATCAGTGACAGTGGCGGGGAGGGGGGGGCAAGCTGGAGCTTGAATAAAGATCCTAGTGCGATTACGTTGGAATCAGCTCCTTGGTGGTCTTTTGGGGTTCACAAAGACCTCAGTAAAGTTTTACTTGCTTTTGTCACTTGTCATATTTCCTGGTCCCGTGACAATGGACCCAGGAGTCATTGGCCCAGAGTGACTTGAGTGGCCATTATGTTTCTAGGGCCCTAGTTCTCTGACTTAAGCTCCACCCACTTAAACATCCCCCACCCCTGCAACAATACCACCATAGGGAAGGTCAGAGCCAGAGAGAAAATGTGACTGTAGACCCTGGGTTGAGGCAGGAGAGGATAGCATACGGTTGTCAACCTACAGTGCACACCCATTGGTGACTTTCCTACTTTACGATGGTGTTGAAGCACATCCACACTGCACACTGTGTACTCAATGGCCTATTATAGAACAGGATTTGGAGTGGATGACGTTGCCCAAGCATCCTGCAGTCTCAGCAGGCTTAAATGAGTCTCAGCCGATTCTTTTCACATCACCATGGCAAAATCTGTGACAGAAGCAACTTAAGTTAGAGAGGAAGTGTTTCCTTTAGCTCAGGCTTTCATTCCTCTTTGACAGAGTTCAAGGGCAGCCGGAGAATCTCTTATTTCTTGGCCAATCAGGAAGCAGAGAGCTGGGGCAGGACACAGAGGCTAATTCAACCTTCAAGCTCCCCCATCTCTACCCAAATCACACTTCTGCCAGCTAGGCCTCCTGTCTCAAGGGTTACAAAACCTGAGGATGCGGGACCACAGGGGCCAATCGTTCATGAGCCGGTGGGGGGCATTTCATTAGATCACAACAGGCAGGCTGGGCGTGGCTTATGGGCGTGGCTTATGACAAATGCTCAGTTATGCGGTGTAGATGTTTTTGGTGCTATGAACTGGATTAATTAAAGAGGAGATGGCAGATCTTACTGTAAGCGCCTTCTATTGATTGATTATTTCCTCAATTATTCAACAAATATGTATTAATGCATTCCGTGATGAGATACTGGAAATGTAAATGGGTTTCACAGGAATTTGATTAAAGGGAAATTAGCCAAGGCAGTTTGCACTAAGTTCCATCAAAATTCTCTTAGGACAATTTGCAAACTTCAGCCTTCTTTCTACGTTTTGTCTTTGCTCTGATTTATCTGTCCCCATGACTGAGTAGCAACTTGAAGGTTCCTTAAAGCCAGCTTGCTTTGTTTTAAATAGATTTACTTCAAGAAGAAATCTTCACGGGTCAGAGAGATAGCTCAGTGGCTGAAAGCATTTGTGGCTCTTGCTGGAGATCTTGGTTCGGTTCCCAGCATCCATGTCGGTCAAGCTTCACACCCAATGAAGAGGGGCATGATGACCTCTCCTGGCCTCTGAGGGCAACTGTACTCAAGTGTGTGTACTCCTGTCACACCTGTGCACGTGGTTAAAAATTTTTTTTTTTTTTTGAGACAAGGCCTCACTATGTATCTCTGATCTCTGGTGTCCTAGAGCTTGCTAGATGACTAGGCTGTCCTTGAACTCACAGAGATCTACCTGCCTGATTACTGGGATTGAAGGCATGTGCCACCATACCTAACAAAAGATACAAATAAATATTGTTGATTGTTTGTTTTTCGAGACAGGGTTTCTCTGTGTAGCCCTGGCTGTCCTGGAACTCGTTCTGCAGACCAGGCTGGCTTTGAACTCACAGAGATCTGCCTGCCTCTGCCTCCCAATCACTAAGATTAAAGGTATGCACCACTGCCACCTAGTCAATAAAATAAATATTTAACAAAAAAGAAGTTTGATGTCATTATGGTAAATTAAAAATTGGTCAGAGTGTATCCAGTTTTTTTTAAGATTTATTTATTTATTTATTTATTTATTATATGTATGTACACTGTAGCCATCTTCAGATACACCAGAAGAGGGCATCAGATCTCATAGATGGTTGTGAGCCACCATGTGGTTGCTGGGATTTGAACTCAGGACCTTTGGAAGAGCACACAGTGCTCTCAGCCGCTGAGCCATCTCTCCAGCCCATGTATCCAGTTTTTGTGGCAATTACCGGAGAGGGGAAAGGTTTATTTTGGCCCATAGCTCCCAGACCATGAGGGGCTGACTTCATGGCTTATAGGCTCTTGGCAAAGGAGAATCTCACAGCAGTCAGGTGAGAGGTGACAGCTCAAAGATACCACCTCATGGCAGCTGGGAAGGAGCAGGTCAGGGGCTGCTCACAAGAGCACACTCTTCAGTCACCTGCTTCCTTGACAGAGGCCCCCACTTCCCAGACATACCATTAAAATCAGATCACCAAAGACTGAATCCATAGATTGGGTCAGAGCCTCATGGCTGGAGGAAAAACCATTTGAGAAACACATTGTTTCAGGCCATCACACTTGGTCTAAAAAGTAGCCAAGGTAGAGGTGACACCTGAGATTCTGCAGAGTCATGGAAGGGAGCGGACCCTTCCTCTGAATGGAAACAGCCTTGTGGAGCTCAGAGAGAAACTTCCACACTGTTTCACCCAGCCAGATGTGGGCAGAGTGGTTTTTGTTCATCTGTTGCTGGTGCCGTTGTGAACTTCTGTCTTAGTCAGGGTTCCACAGCTGTGAAGAGACCCTGTGACCAAGGCAACCCTTATAAAGAAAGCACTTAATTAGGGATTAGCTCACTGTTTCAGAGGGTGGCTCCATGATCATCATGGCGGAAGTGGACAGGCATGGTGCTGGAGCATCACATGAGAGCAGTAGGCAGAGAGTGACTGGGCTTGGCACACATCCTCTAAGTTCCACTAACTGGGGCCAAACCACTCTAACATAGGAGCCGATGGGGGCCAGTCTGATTTAAATCGCCACAACATCCAAAGTTGCATCTAATCCCTGAAGCTAGTAATGGTTGTCCTTGTAAGTTTTGTTGTCAAACTGGCATACCTGGGAAGAGGGAAACCTAACTGAAGAACTGCCTCAGTTAGATTGACCTATGGCCATTTCCATAAGGCATTTTCTCAATTGCTAATTGGTGTAGGAGGGCTCAGCCCCCTGTGGGCGGCGCCATACCCAGGCAAGTGAAGCCAGGCTATAAAAGAAAGATAGGTGAGCAAGCCAGGCAAAGCGAGCCAGTAAACAGTGTTCCTCTTTCATCTGTTTCAGTTCTTGACTCCAGGTTCCTGCCTTGGCTTCCTCTCAGTGATGAACTGTAAGATGAAATTAACCCTTTCCTTTCCCTACCAGCTTTTGGTGGTCTCCTCCTCCTCTGTCCCCCTCTCCCCCTCCCCTCCCCCTCCCCTCCCCCTCCTTAATCACAGCAACAGAAAGCAAACTGGAACAAGCTGGAATGATGACATTCTGAGAAACCTTCATGTTTAAAAGCCCCTTCAGATCCAACCATGAAACACTGAGTCTGGACAGAGAAGTTAGACATAAATACTGATTATTAGTCCATTCACCCTCTGGCCACTCATCATACTTACTGGAAAATTCATTTGAAATGTAGTGTGGGTTTCTGCTTTGCAACTTCCCCCTCTTTATTACCTCTCTGTCATAATCTCCAAGATGCTTCTTTGTGGCTCTCAGCACCAATCATGCCTTTCAATGCTAATTCACTCTGCACTCTGAATTCCTATTTACTGAACTTGTAGGCTGTGGACTTCCTGAGAAAGAAATGCTGCTAATTCAACTTGATTAAGCCCAAAATTATAGAAGCAAACCATTTTTCCTATGTGTGTGTGCATGTGTGTATGTGTGACTTCGTGTGTGAAGGACAGAAGATAACCTCAGTTGTCATTCCTCAGGAGCCATCTACCTTGTGTTTGGAGACAGGGTCTCTTGCTGTCCTGGAAGATGCTATCAGACTAGCTCACAGGCTGCTCAGTGAGCCCAGGACTTTGCCTGTTTCTATTTCTCCAGCACAACTCCAGGTTTCTTCTTCTTTTCTAAAAATTAAGGTGTGTGTGTGTGTGTGTGTGTGTGTGTGTGTGTGTGTGTGTGTGTGTATACATGTGTGCAGGTGCCCTCAGGGATACAATCTCCAGGAGCTGGAGTTATAGATGGCTGTGAGCCACCCAATGTGAGTGCTGGGAACTGAACCAGGGTCTTCTGGAGCAGCCAGCACTCTTCACCACCAAGCCAGACCCCCTGGGCTTCTTTTTAGGTAGGTTCTTGGGATTGACCTCGGGTACCCATGCTTGCAAGGCAAGGCATGCCTGAGACTTCTTTTCAGCTCTAAACTGTTTTCCCTGTTCTAGACATTCTTTATGCTGAAGTTTCCTCCAGATTGCATACCAAGACTCCAACACTTTTCAAACCGTTGACAAAAAGATCACCCTCCCACCCGTGTCCAACATACATACGAGTTGGGGAACGCATGTATAATGAAGTGCCCCGGAATAAACCTGAGCCCAAATTGCTCAGGTTTCTGGAGGATATCAGCCTTGCATGGTTTTGTGATAGGCAGACGAAGCAGTGGTAGGAGGGAAGAGCTGTTGAAAGAAACCCACCCACACCCTCAGTGCCAGCGTCCAGGGAAGACGGTTTGCCAACGAGGCAGAGCTGGGTCCAGACTGGGGCTGTTCAGTTCAGAGAAGAACAGTTGGAGGCAAAGAGGGTTTCGGTGTCTGCATGAACCACAAGGCAAGGTGGTCCTTATGTGTGTGGAGGGTCAGGCAAACTGTGAAAGAGAGGGGAGACCTACAAACCATTATCTATTAGGAATCCACTGTCTGACTACGTGAAGCCCTTCCAGCATTCCCCGCAACAAGATGTGATTAAAATCCAGCCAAGAGGAGCTGGAGCCCTGACTTAGTGGCTAAGAGCTCCGTGGCACACTGCTCTTGCAGAGGACTGAGTTCAATCCTCAGGACCTACATTAACCAACTCACCACTGCCTGTAACTCTGAATCCCGAGAATCCCAGGGAGTCTAATGCCTCTGGCTTGTATGGGCACCTACACTCATGTGTGCATATGCACACATGAGCATGAACAAGAAAACATAATTAAACTATGTTAAATAATAATTTAAACATCTCAGCAAAGCCAGGCTGCAGAGGTGGCTCATCAAGGCATTGAGTTTAATCTCCAGCAGGGGCAGGAACACCCACCAGTGTCTTCCAGAAAAGGCGGGGAAAGTGCAGTCCTGTGGCTAGAATCTTTGTCTTCTGCCCATTCTCAGCGTCAGAGCTGGAGCCCTGACTCGGTGGCTGAGAGTTCTTGTCAGGACAAGGCCAGGGGGTCTGCATCTTTTATTTTTGTTGTGACAAAATACTTAATTCAAGAGCAATTTGAAGAACTAGGAGGAGGAGGAAGAGGAGGAGGAAGAGGAGAAAAAGAAGGGGAAAAAAAGAAGGGGAAAAGAAGGAGAAAAAGGAGAAAAAGGAGTAAAAGAAGAAGGAGAAGAAAAGGAGAAGAAGAAGAAGAAGAAGAAGAAGAAGAAGAAGAAGAAGAAGAAGAAGAAGAAGAAGAAGAAGAAGAAAGGGTTTATTTGGGGGATCACAGTTTGAGAGTACTGTCCATCACCATGGTGTCAGGAGCGTGAGGCAGCTGGTAAGGAGGCGGGTACTCGATGGCCTTTTCCATCTGATTCGGTCTGGAATGCCAGCGTATGGGATGGCGTGGATCACATGCAGGGTTGGTCTTTCCTCCTCCATCAGTCTCTCTGGAAATCCCCTCACAGACACACCCAAAGGTACGTTGCCATGGTGATTCTAACTCTTGCAGAGCAGACGACAGAGATTGCCAGCTCAGCCTACCAGACATAGACTGGGGTTTGGGGTTTCAGACTGCCCTGGTGCCAGCTCCCATCTTTACCTTTTTAGCTGAGTCAGCCTAGGTGGGTTACTAGGTTTGCTGAGCCTTGGCTTCCTGATTCCATTGAGCACATCACCTGTGTCTCCAGCACATCTGTGGCGTTGGAATGACAGGGGAGTCAAGCAGAGTGGTTAGTGTAGAGACCTACATGGGTGTGATGGTTATTCCTGGTTTTCAACCTGATGGTGTCTGGAATCAAGTAAGATATACAACTCTGGGCAGGAAAGTGTGCGTGGGGGGCATTTTTCAGAAAGGATTTTCTAAGTGGGGGAACACCTTCCACACAGTAGGCGGCACCTTCTGGTGGGCCCAGAAACCGAGATCCGGGGAGAAGGCAGCTTGCCTGCCTCCCTGCCTTGCTGGGACTGTGTCTACTCGGTTGTCACCCTGGCCACGGCCACTGTCCTTGCTGCTATCAGCTTCTTCAGCTTCCATCATGGACTGAAGACCAGTGAAGCTCCAGGGATCCTCCAGGCACGCATTGCCAGACTGGAACTGCTGAGGGTTCTGGCTTAGTGGACCGAGCAGCTGCTGGGCAGTCAGGCTCTGTAGCAGGTGGGGGTCATTGTCAGAAGCCAGTCCAGTGAGTTCCTTCTTATATATTCATTCTAAGGGCTCTGTCCCTGTACAGAAGATCTGCCTTAACATATCAAGGCCCTCCAAACTCACTGAGCTATTGATGCCAGCAGAGGGATGGGGAGGGAACACGCAAGGGTTAAGACCAGAAAGGTCACCCCAGAGTCTACCCTGCCTGTTCCAGAAGCTGTAAGTTTCCTAGGAAGTCAGATCCCTCAGCATTCCTCATTTCCCAGGAGGACAATGGTAATTATGCTAATCAATGGAAATGAGGTGCCACCTTGATTAATCCTGTCAGCCCTATTGGATTGGCAGGTGCCTAGGAGGTTTGTAAAGATCATGCCTGGCTTGATCCTTGAGGATGCTCAGGGGAGCCCAGGAGGTCTTTGACCTAATCAGTGCCTTTTCCTAATTATGAATTCAAATTTGAATTCCACGTTCATTTATTTATTTATTTTTTCTTGAGACAGAGTCTCTTGTAGCCCAGACTGGCCTCAAACTTGCCATGGAGTTGAGGATGACCTTGAACATCTGATCCTCTGGCCTCCACCTCCTGAATGATGATGGGATTACAAGTGTGAACCACCAACTCTGGCTTCTCCCAACTTTTGAGAACACAGACATCCAAAGCCCAGCAGTCCATCCAAGTAAATTCTCCATTGTCTGTCTGTCTCCATTGTCTGTCTGTCTGTCTGTCTGTCTGTCTGTCTGTCTGTCTGTCTGTCACCGGGCAGTGAGGAGCCACGGGAGGGAGGCTGCCAAGCGCTGGTTCAGATGTGATATGCTGTGAATGTAACACACGCACAGGAGTGTGAGGAGAAATGCTAATGTAATTATTACTGCTATCACAAGGTCTCCTATATCCCAGGCCGGCTTTGAACCTGCTATGTAGCTGAGAATGACCTTGACCTCCTATCCTTCTGCTCCACCTTCTGAGTTCTGGGACTTCCGGTGAGCACTACCACACCTGGTTTGTGTGGTGCTGGGGTTGGAGCCCAGGCCTCCTGCATGCTAGGTGAGCACTCCGACAACGGAGCTACTTCTCAGTAGGCTGGAATCATTAATCTTTGGGAAGGGATGGGCCTGCTCGGAAGTGTGGACCTCTGGACTGTCCTACCCTCATCCTTTTCTGGATTTCTTCTTCTCTTCCTGTTTCTTTTTCCCATCCTCCCGTCCTTCTCTCCTGTCTCCCTTTTGAGCTAGGGTCTTGACCTCTCACTCACTGTGTGTGGGAGGGAGGGTGACCTTGGACTTCCTGCCTCCTCTTCACTGGTGCTGGGGGACAGCAGGTGAGTGCCACCATGACTGGTTTCATTCTGAGGAGTTTATTTTATGCTGAGGATCAACCCCCAGGCTTTGTGCAAGACAAGCCCTCTGCCACCTAAGCTATCCTCCCCACCTCTTTTCAGTATCTTGGCCTGCCATCATGTGAGCCGCCACACCCTTTCTGCCATCTTGGACCCACAGTTCTTAAATCATGAACTAAACAAACCTTTCTTCTCTTAAGCTGTTTCTGTCAGGGACTGTGATCACAGGGATGAGAAAACCAGCCAATGTAGGCGCTGAGGGCCTCCACGCCTGTTCTTCTGTCCTGAGAGAGCAAAGTGGGTTCCCTCACTGAACACTCTTTCTCTCCCAACCTCTGTTCTTTCTATCCTGCTTTCTCCTTCCCTTCCTTCTTTTCTTACTTCCTCCTTTCCTTCCTCCTTCCCTTCCTCCCTTCCTCCCTTTCTTTCTTTCTTTCTTTCTTTCTTTCTTTCTTTCTTTCTTTCTTTCTTTCTTTCTTTCTTTCTTTCTCCTCCCCTCCTTTTCTTTCTTTTGTGCATGTGTGAATGTGAGTGTCTAGATGCATGTATGTATGTTTATGTGTGCACATGTGTGTGCGCTCCTGTGGAGCCTAGAGGTTAAGTTCAGAGTCTTCCTTGATTGATCTCCTTATTCACTGGGGCAAGGTCTCTCAATTCAATCTAAAGCTCACTGATAGGATGAGTCTGGCTGGCCAGCTTGCCCCACTGGGAATCTCTTCTCTATCTCCCAGCTTGCCCCACTGGGAATCTTCTCTCTATCTAAGTCTGGAATTATAGGTTGGCCACGTCTACTTGGCATTGATGTGGGCTCTAGGGATCTGAAATCTGGTCTTCACACTTGTACCATGGCCTGAGCCCCCTCCCCAACCCTCCTCAATGTTGCTTCTCTGCACTCTTTCATGAGATTTGGTTAATGCCAGGGTACCCGAAACAGTGTACCTCTGCAGAGTCGAGTTTCCCAGCTCTGGTGGGGCCAAACAATGGAAGAGAGAGGCCCTGGCTCTCTGTACCCTGCTCCCTGCCTTCTGCAGGAATTACAGTTCTGAGCACATTGCCTGTGCCACAGCCAGAGAGATGAGGTCCTTGTGGGCTGTGATGTGAGAGGAACTGCAGAGCCCATTACCACAGAGATGCCCAGGGTTTGTCAGCTGGCAGTCCCCAGGGAATTATGAGGCCTTGGCAGCTCCTCAGAAGACTTCCCAGGGGTGGGAACAGAAGGAAGCCTGCTGTTGCTGGAGGCTGAACCACCTCAGTCATCCCGGCGACCAGCTGCAGGCTCTCTCTGTCTTTGCAGATAAGAATGGGCATTAGAGTTGGCAGGCAGGTCCCTCTGGCTTGGGCCACAGTGACAATGAGCTGCAAGTGTCTCAGAGAGGGGGTCGGGGTGGGATGGGAGGGAGAGGTCCCTGAAATCCAAGGAGGGACAACAGAGAGACGCTTCCAGAAGACCAGAGCAAGGCACAGAGCCAGGCTGTGGCCTTCAGTCAGCAGGAGCAGCTCAGACCAACCAATATTTGTCAATGGAAGCAGGCTGGGGCATTGTAGAGCAAATGGCTGGGATAGAAAAACTTGTTTTTCTATGTACCATCCATCTGTGTCTAACCATCCACTGAGCTGTCCATCAATCCACCTATCCATCTGTCTATCTCTCTAGTTATCCACTCATTCACCTGTCCATCATCAACTCACCCAGCTATGTATCCTTCCATCCACCCAGCACCTATTTCTCTACCCACCTATTTCTATCTATCTATCTATCTATCTATCTATCTATCTATCTATCTAGATCTATCCATCCATCCATCCATCCATCCATCCATCTATCCTTCAACCCATCCACCCATCCATCTGTCCATCCACCCATCCATCTGTCCATCCCCTATCTATTTACCCATCCATCTGTCCATCTGTCCATTAATCCATCTACTCATCCATCTGTTCATTATCTATCTATCTATCTATCTATCTATCTATCTACTACCTACCCATCTGTCCATCAATCCATCCACCCACCCATTCATTTATCTATCTTCTCATCCATCTGTCTTAACATCTATGTATCTACCCACCCATCCATCTGCCCATCTGTCTATCTACCAATCCATCCATCCACCCACCCATCCGTCCATCCATCCATCCACCCACCCACCAACCTACCCACCTACCCATTTCTACCAATACATCCATCTGCCCATCCATCTACCCACTCACCGACTCATCAATTCACCTACTATACTACTATCTAGGAAACACATTTTATACAGTTAACATATTCCAATGGAAGAATTCAAGATAGAACAAAAAGGATGCAAGGTAAGTCCAATATTGATTTTCCTTCCTAGAAAAAGCTTCGGCTTCTCTAATCCTTTCCAGCAAAGTGTCCAGGGAAACACCCATGTGCCCAGGCCGTGTGCATCCTCCTGCTGTGTCTTGGCTACTTAGCACATCTTAAAGGCACATGCTCTTTATGTATCACCTGGGCACACGGGCAGCGGTGGTCTCTGACATGGACTTTGCCAAGTGGCTTCCTGGGAGTCAGGGAGGGCTGGGGTTTCCCAGATGGGCATTGCTTGTTCACAGCTTGTCTTCTGTGTCTTCAACCCTGGTTTAAATGGGATTAAATGAGTGTGGTGCTTCCACCTGCGCTGTGAGGAGCCTCGCTTCTGCAGCAGGACTGTGAATGGAACATGGCACATGGTGGGCTCAAGCCGCTCACCCCCCCACTCCCGAGGCCCAGAGCTGTGTCTGCAATTGGCTTTGCACACTTGGTTCATTATCCCCCGAGGCTTATTCTGACGTGTTTCAAATGTGTTGAAAAGGTCAGAAGATAGTCTAATGACCTCCCCGTGTCTTTCTCTGGGCTCACCATTTGGCATTTGACATTTTGCACTTTTCCAAAGTGTTTGAAAGCAGCACGAAGACACTGTATCCTTATACCTATAAATACCTCAGTCTTGGGGCTTCTAAAAGCAAGAACATTATTACATAACACACACAATTATCATGCTCAAAAACTAATTCTGATGCAGTGATTCTATTGAAGCTAGAGTCCACATTGGCAGCTGGGCTGGCAGACTCAATTCACCTTCAGGCTTGGGGAAGGCCTTCCCCCTACTCATTTAATTTATACAGCTCAACCCCAAAACTGTATAGGACAAAACTGTATAGGAAGGTGGCCTTCGAGGCCCCCTTCCACTTCCCTCCATCTTCCTCTTTCTTCACACACTCCCACAAAAACTTTCCATTAGTTTCTGGTTTATTCTTCCTGTGCATCATGCTATAAGTACCTATCACACACACCTGCACAGACACCTGCACATAAGTGGCTACACATGTACACATTCATAGATGCACACACTTATACGTACATATGCACAGAGCATACATACACACTCACATATATTTGTAAATACACACATATACACACACACACCATATTGTAATGCAGGCTATCCTCCTAGCGAGACTACTACTACCTTCAGGAATTTGGCTGGGGCTGCTTACAAAAGATCCTCATAGCTGTGCCTATTGAGTAGTGACCTTCCCTCAGGGAAGGAGTTGATTGGCAGGGTCCTGATACCCTCTTCTATGTATCCAGCCACCCTTCCAAAACAGTCATTTGCAATTATGCACTAATTGGGTGCTATGAAGGGCTAGTTTATGAATGTATATGTATATGTGAAGAATTAGGGGATTCCCATCTACACAGTCTTGGGTAAGCCACCAATCCTCACGGTATAGACCTTCCAGTGTGGTTGCTTTAAGCTGCCCGTGCCCTGTAAGGGCGACTGATAAACCCACTGGTTCCCCATGGTAGAATCATACCTTAGACTTGTTGGGGCCTCAGGATGCAGGGGAGATGTTGTTTCTATCTCCCTCAGGGAAGGAATTTTAGCAACACACACACACATGCACATTACAAGCCGCCGCGCAGACACATATATCTGCACATAGGGGCACACACACACTCACAGACACCTGTGTAAGTGTCAGGCACACACTCACACACACTACCTTCCTTGCACTGTACTCCGCCCATGAGTCCCGGGCTTCCCTCTGATGAACCCGTGCTCGTGGGTATGGGTGCTTAGGGGCCTCTGCGCTTTGTGTTCACTGGGGCTGCTACTGCAGCAAACGCTCCTGCACACACCCCCTTTCTGCTGCTCCTGGAACAGCGTGTGCTCCTAAAGGCAGGATTGTTGAGTCAGAGGGACTGCATGTGGCCTGTGAGTTGTGCGTACAGCCTCCACTGGGCCGTGCTATTAGCTCTCTAGCAATGTCAGGAGGGTCTGTTTCTCCTCAGCAGCAGAGGTGGGCAGCACACCCCCCATGTTGTCCCTCTGATGGAAGGTTGTGTGTGGTATCTTGGCATAGTTTGTATTTGTTTGTTTGTTTGTTTACTTATTTATTTTTAAAGTCTTAATTTTTGAGAGATAGGAACTCACTATGTAGCCCTGCCTGAACTGAAACTCAGTATGTAGGCAGGCTGGCTCCAATTCACATTACCAGGAAGCCAGCCGAGTCTATGTAGTGAGTTTCAAGGCCAGACAGGATGAGACCCTGACACCCCCCCCCCCAAAAAAAAATGAGGTAGGGAGGCTGTGATCAGATTGCCAAGTGAATTAAAAAATTTTTTTTTTTAAATTTTAAGGGCTGGTGAGATGGCTCACTGCTCTTCTGAAAGTCCTGAGTTCAAATCCCAGCAACTACATGGTGTCTCACAACCACCTGTAATGAGATCTGATGCCCTCTTCTGGTGTGTCAGCAGATAGCTACAGTGTACTTATGTATAATAATAAATAAATCTTTGGGCTGGAGCAAGTAGGAACTGAGCAAGCAGGGCTGACTGGAGCAAGTGGGGTTGACCAAAGCGAGCAGAGGTCCTAAAATTCAATTCCCAACAATCACATGAAGGCTCTGTACAACCATCTGTGAAGCTACAGTGTACTCACATACATAAAATAAGTAAATAAATAAATCTTTAAAAAATTTTTAAGGAGAAAAATCTAAGAAATTAAACAAGCATTATAAAAATACAAAAGAAAGAAAGGAAGGAAGGAAGGAAGGAAGGAAGGAAGGAAGGAAGGAAAGAGGGAAGGAAGGAAGGAAGGAAGAAAAGATGGAGAACAATTGGAGCAGATTTGGCTAACTTGACCTCCAGAAATACACACAGATGTGTTCTTACACCTATCACACACACACATATTACACACACACACACTACACACAAACACATACACACATTACAAGCACATATTACACACGCATTGTATACATATATTACACACACATCACACACACCTATATTACACACATATTACACATACATTACATACACATATCACACACACAGACAGAGACAGACAGACAGACACACAGACACACATACACACACAAACATGGCATGTTCGTCCCCTCTCCATCAAGAACTGGCTCCTGTTTCACTTGTCATATTCAGTATGTGTAAGCCTGGAACTTATAATTTAGGTTACTGTTTCCTGTCCCGTGGGTAGAAATCAGACCCAACAACAGTGGGTATGCATGTGTGTGTGTGTGTGTGTGTGTGTGTGTGTGTGTGTGTGTATGTGTGCATGAGTGTGCACACCTGCTCAGGTGTCAGAGATGGAACCCAGAACCTTAGTCGTTTTAGACGAACACTCTACATCTCTAGCCGTGTTTAGATACCCTCACTGACTTACCCAGGCTGGCTTTCAGCATTTGTTTAATTCTCCTGCCTCAGCTTCCCGAGTAGCTGGGATGATAGCCCTGTCTTTCTGTAATCATGGACAAGGAGAATCTCCAGGCACTGTTGCAGAATAAACAGAGCATCAGGATATAGAGCGTCATGAAAAACTATCCCTAGCGATTAGTATTTAGACTCCACGTAAGATGGAGTTCAGCCCTCGGTCTAAGACACAAACTCTTGAGGATTTTATCATTACTTTGTTTGCATTTCCCTTCCACCCGAAGCTGCTGAAGTGAATTCCCCTTTCCTACCTGTGCCCTAGCTTCAGGCCTGTGCTTCAGTCTCCTAGCAACTGGGCTAATGATTGCAGTAAAATTTCCTCTTTTTGGTATTCTGGTATACCATGCTATTTTTAAGCACCAAAATACTGGTTTTTTTTTTCCTTTAAAAAAATATCGTACTGTTATTTTAGCATCTTCCAGAGTCTGAGAGCTGAGTCATTTCCGTCTTGAGGTACCCAGAGATTGCTTCAAATTGCATGAAAATTCAAACTGAACAAAAGATCACTTATTTGGAAAACACCTTTCTCACCTTCATCGTCTTAAGGAGAAGGGAGGGGTGTGTTGTGTGTGCTCACACAAAGCTTGTGCTTCACTCGTGGGCCCAGTAAAAGTTCTCTGTGAGTGGGTTCTGGCTGAGGTGGGGGGCGGGGGGGATCAACAGAGGTATCTTGTCGAGAAATCAGTAGCAAAGTGACAGAATTCTAGTGCTGACTGATGTGAACACTGGGAACACACCTGGGATTCTCTTTGAGAAAGTATTGAGGTTGTGGGTATGTGGGTGTGTGGGGGTAAAGGGGTGTGATGGGGTATGGGGGTAAGGGTGTTTGTTCTGGTTGTCTTTTGAGACAGGGTCTCTCTATGTTGACTACGCTATCCTCAGAAATCCACCAGCCTCTCTGCCTTTTCAGTGCTGAGATTAAAGATACTCCCCCACCCACCCAATCCTCAGCAAAGGCAATATTCCCTGTACAGTGTGAACTGGGAATCAGTTCTCTCTGCATGGATCCCGGAGACTGAATTCAGGTTATCAGGCTCAGAGGCAAGCTTCTCTCTCTCTCTCTCTCTCTCTCTCTCTCTCTCTCTCTCTCAAATGGTCCACAGTTGCTGCTGTGTTTTGTATGAGGCAGGGTCTTACTATGTAGCTCTGGCTGTGGAGGAATTTGCTATGTAGATCAGGCTGGGTTAGAACACACGGAGATCTGTCTGCCTCTCCCTCCTAAGTGCTGGGACCTCCTGGCTGTGGCCCATCGTTTTTTGTTCTGTTTTGTTTTAAGAGTTGAAAAAATTAGCTAGGCGTGGTGGCGCACGCCTTTAATCCCAGCACTCGGGAGGCAGAGGCAGGCGGATTTCTGAGTTTGAGGCCAGCCTGGTCTACAGAGTGAGTTCCAGGACAACCAGAGCCACATAGAGAAACCCTGTCTCAAAAAAACAAAAAAAAAAAAAAAAAAAAAAGAAGAGTTGAAAAAAATTGCACCAGAAGATACTTGGAACTCATCAATGGCATACAACTTTTAAAATCAATTAAATTCTTGAAAGACCCACAATATGAGGACTTCCCCACATTCTGACTCAGGAGAGGCAACATTCCAAATCACTCACAAGAAACGGTCTTGATGCAAGCAGCAAGAGGACTTTTATTTTAAGAGCGCTCTCGGGCCCACAGTCGTAGACCATGCAGGAGTAGAGGACCTTGGCGCACTGAGTAGCTGGGAGAGGGGGTATTTAAAGGAAGAAACCACAACTCAAGGGGGTGGGAAGGGCATTGTAGGAAAATACCAAAAATACCAGTTAAGAGTCATGAGGAAGTGGAAAGTCAAGACAGTTTTCTATGAACTTCTAACAAAAGCACATTTGCATAGCAGGTTCCAGCAAGGGTCAGGGTGGGTCAGGGTAACTTTCTTTGAAGGAACACTCCCTGAACCCAGGAAGAAGGTGGGTGGAGGAATGTCACTATTTGTTCTATGATTAGCATACCTTGGGGCATTGAGTCACAAAGGTCACATTCTCAAGCCTAGGTCTAAAGGCCTAGTGTTTTTGTTTTTATGTTTCACTTTTTTATTCTCCACTTCTCCTTGTTAGTAGTTCTAATCTTAGAACTAGACACTATCTTCTCCCTGACGAACTTGATCCTTTAGGGCATGGTACCTGCTGTCAGTGTAAATGTTGATAGACTTCCCCTTTGCCATTCGTAGAGCTTGTATCAAAGCCACAAGTTCAGCGTTCTGTGTCAACATCCCTTCAGGGAGGCTGCTGACCTAGATCACTTGTTTTTTGCCCACCACTGCTGCCCTCACCTTCTGCTTACCTTCAACTACGAAGCTACTCCCATCTGTGTACCAGCTCAGACTCCCAGGCCAAGGCTGATCCTTCAGATCATTTCGAGTACCAACTTCTTCTGCCAGAATGTCAGTGTAGTGATGAGTAGATGAAGAGTCATCAATCTCGGGCAGTAGGGTAGCGGGATTGAGGACAGCAGGGGGAGCAAAGGTCACTCGTTCAGTCAACAAAAAGCTCTTATAATGTATCACACAAGTGTTGGTCATCCATCAGTCAGGGGGCTGTCGGATAATGCTTTCAAGAGCGTGGGGTGCCACTACAGTTATTTGCTGTCCCAGAGTGAGCTTCTTAGCATCCTTGACAAGTAGAGCTACAGCAGCAATAGATTTCAGGCAAGAAGGTCACCCACTGGCAACAGGGTCTAACTTCTTGGATAGGTAAGCCACTGGCCTATTCCAAGGTCCCAAAGTCTGAATAAGAACTCCTCTGGTGACCCCTGCTCTCTGATCCACATAAAGAGTGAAAGGCTTGGTTAGGTCAGGCAAGGCTAAGCCTGGCCATCAGTAGGGCCTTTTTAATTTCTTCAAAGGCTTTCTGATGATCTGAGGTCTACACAAACACCTCCTCTTCCTTGGTTAGGGGGTACAACGGGGCAGATAAGGTCGCAAACCCAGGTATCCAGAATTCTCTTACTTGCCTTGGTGTAGTTGGGGTGGGGATCTGAGTTACAGTCTTTTCTCTGGCTTCCTTTAGCCACCACTTCCCATCTCAAAGGGTGTATCCCAAATAAGTAACTTCAGTCTGACACAGCTGAGCCTTTTTAGCTGAGGCTCGGTACCCCAACTCACCTAATTCTGTTAAGCACATTGGTGTTCTGTTGCCCAGATTCCCTATCTGTCTAGGTCCTGTCTTTTTTTTTTTTCCTCTCCTACCACGGTGGCCAAAATTCTAGTCAGATTTCTTTCTTGTCTATGATCCCTCCCGTCTTCTCTTTTTTCTCTTCCTCAGTCTCTTGCTTATGAAACACTTTCTCGGCCTCTTTCACTAGATCACATAACTCAGCCTCCTGTAACCCTTCCAATCTCTGAAGTTTCTTTCTGATATCTGGGGTTGACTGCTTTATGAAGGCCAGGGCCACTGAGGCCTTCTGGGCTTCTGAGGTAAGTTCAAAGGGAGTGAACCGCCTGAAGGCTTCCATAAGCCTTTTAAGGAACACTGAGGGAGGTTTGGTCAGCCCCTGCATTACCTCTTACCTTAGCCAGATTAGTGGGCAGTTTTGAGGCATCTAGGAGACCAGAGCCTGGCGATAGGATTTCAAGCTCTCCCTACCTTTAGCCATATTGTAGTCCCAACTGGGGCAAGTTAAAGGGAATCCCATATCGATCTCATTTTGTAGCTGTGTAGGCTGCCTGTCAGCTCCTGGGATATTTTTTCTAGCCTCTAACAGAATTCTCTCTTGCTCCTCGGTTGTGAAGAGCATCTGCAGCAGCTGTTGACAATCATCCCAAGTAGGCTGATGAAAGAACATAAGGGACTCCACCAACCCTGTGAGGCATTAAGGATCCTCTGAGAAAGGGGGGTGGTTAGTATTCTAGTTATAAAGATCAGCAGAGGAAAATGGCCATTATTGAAGGGATTGAAGGTTGGGTGGGTCCACCGGAGTCTGTCCGGACTCTGTGCTCTCCGAGTACCCGCAGTGGGTCCACCTCGTGCTGCCCCAAGGGGTTCGGGCTTCCCCAGCAGCGGGGGTTGAGGCTGTGGATAAGGCGGTGGTAGTGGACTAGGCCACTCAGGAGGCTTCTCAATCTTGGGGTAGATTTTGGAGGAGCCCATGGATCAGCTGGCAGCTCCGATTCAGGAGAAGTCTTCACTTTAGATTTTTCTTGTAACACCAGAGCACAACCACAATTTTGGGAAGCAAAACTCAATTTTAACAGTGTAAACAATCCATTCTCTTTAAAAATCAACACCAAAAACATTACTTGTTACAAAGTTTGGCTGCTTGTTTCTACACACAAACACAAGAAGGTACAGCCCCCAATTCCTCAAAAAGACACTGCCCTAAATCCTATCTTTTATAAGTCTGGTTTCTAGGATATTACCCAATTCAGGCATATCTTTAGAGATCTGTTTCCATGGGTTGGCTCACGAGACATGTTGTAGTTTTAAATTACTCTAACACAGAGTTACCAGTTTTAAGCCAACTTTCTGTTACCAATGTTACAAATTTTTAATCATAACCAATAACTTATGAGCCAATAATCTATAACCAAGACACATAAAACATATTTATACCTTTAAAACTATTCAGAAACAAAAATGACATGGGTGTATACATTTGCTTATTTAAAACCAAACAAAATTCTTAAGTTTCTTAGCTGTAATTTCAAGAAACACCTTGTTACCTGATGAATTCAATAATTACACGCACAGGGATTTTTGTAGGAAAAACTGCCATCAGTTCCCTTACCATAGAACTTGAGAAGCTGCTAGTCCCTTTAAGAGCAGCATTTACAATCAGCTCCTAGCAGGGCTTCTCCAGCCACACTAGACTTCTAACTACACGTGCAGGGCTCAAAAGACCAATTGATACTGTTTATTTATTTTTTCTTTTTCTCTTTCACCAAATTATGCCCAGATAGTCGAAGAGTACTGCTTTTCTCAAACCCATTCTCTCATGTGTAAACTATCTCTAGTTAGGGTATAAAGCACCTATGAGAATTCCCTTTGCTTTTCTGATTTTCACATAGCTCTAAACACATACACAAAACCACACAAAACAGCAACCAACAGATCCAGACACATGTGATCCTTTCTCGTCCTCCACAAGCAGGCAAAACAATTAGAAGATCTCCAAGGGGGAAGCTTCCTCTTCAACAATAGAACTTGGTCCCTCTGACTGATCTCTGGAGACTACCAGGCATCCCTGGCTCTCCCCACTTCCCAGGGAGTCCCCCAGGGCGGCAGCCAGTGATTATCCTAGCATGTCTGCTGACTACAGTCCTTCAGTCCTTACAGCCCAAAAGGACAGCTGCAAATACAAAGCACACGCATTTCAGAAAACCCCATTGTCTACAAACACTGTCATCTGCTTCCACCTACATGACTAAAACCAGAGAAACCAACTCAGACAGATTCAAACTCAGGCTGATCAGTATAAACTCAGATGGATCAGAATCCAAAACTCAGGCTGATCAGTATCTAAACTCATATGGTGCCATTCTTCAGAAACAAAGGATGAGACACAGACAAACAAACCAACCAACACAACAAGTGCATGTTCATTTTATAAAACAGAAAACAGACACTCAGAACAGAGACATCGGTCGGCACACACACATTCTAGAGGGGATCCCAATTCCTCCAAGTCGGTTCTCAGGTATGACGGTGGTCACGTTTCCCAGCCAATGCACCAAATGAAAGACCCACAACATGAGGACTCCCCCATGTTCTGACTCAGGAGAGGTGGACCCCAAATCACTCATGAGACAGTCTTGATGCAAATTGCAAGAGGATTTTTATTTCAAGAGCGCTCTCGAGCCCACAGTCATACACCACGCAGAGGTAGAGGACCTTGGTGCCCCAGTAGCTGGGAGAGGGGGTATTTAAAGGAAAAAACCACAACTCAAGGGGATGGAGAGGCCATTGTAGGAAAAATGTCAAAAATACCAGTTAAGAGTCATCAGGAAGTAGAAAGTCAAGACAGTTTTCTATGAGCTTCTAACAAAAGCACATTTGCATAGCGGGGTTCCAGGCAATGGTCAGGGTGGGTCAGGATGACTTTCTTTGACCGAACACTCCCTGAACCCAGGAAGCAGGTGGGTGGAGGAAAGTCACTATCTGTTTTATAATTAGCATACCTTGGGGTATTGAGTCACAAAGGTCACATTCTCAAGCCTGGGCCTAAAGGCCTAGTTTTTATGTTTTTATGTTTCACTTTTTCATTCTCTAAGTTGACATGCAAAAACCTGGATTCTGTCACAGCTTTATATAAGAGTGTACGCGTATATTTATATACATGTTGTTTTTCTTTGCTCGCACTTGCCTCCCCATTAACGCACACTTTTCTCTGAGAACCAAGTATTATTTTGGGACTGGGGACGTGGCTCAGAATGTAAAGTGCTCACTGGGCTTACAGGATGCACTGGCTTCCATCCGCAGCAGCGCTGGATAAACCGATGCTGTGCACACCTGCGATCTCGGGAATCAGGACGTGCAGACAGGAGAATCAGGAGTTCAAGGTCTAGCCCAAGGAGCACCCCCCTCCGACACCCCCCCCCCACCTTACAGTGTCTCTTTAAAGAAAACTTCTTGCTACTTAAAACAAACAAAACTCCAAGTGAAAGAACAGTTTAGGGTTATCCTTGACTATATGGTGAACTCAAGGTCAGCCTGTGCTACCCCCCCAACCCCCACCCCCACCCCCGCACAAACAACTCCCTTTCCCCAGATCTTGAAATCCTCAGTCCTCAAGGCCCCTCAGCCATTGTTTATTTACCCCATCTCCATGAAAAACTATTAAAAGTTTTTTCTTTTTTATTAGATATTTTATTTATTTACATTTCAAATGTTACCCCTTTCTTGGTTTCCCCTCTCTCTGAACACCCCCATTCCCTCCCCATCTCCCCTGTTCACCAACTCACCCACTCCTGCTTCCCTGTCCTGAGATTCCCCTACATTGGGACATTGAGTCTTCACAAGGTTTTTTCTTTTTTCTTTTTCTTTTCTTCTTTTATCTCTTATATTTCTTTTCTTTTCTTCTTCTTCTTTTTTTTTTTTCTAGACAGGGTTTCTGTGTAGCCCTGGCTGTCCTGGAACTCACTTTGTAGACAAGGCTGGCCTCGAGCTCATGGAGATCCACCTGCCTCTGCCTCCCATGTGCTAGGATTAAAGACATATGCCACCACTGCGCCACCACTGCCCAGCTGGTTTTTTCTTTTATCTTTTTTTTTTTTGAGACAGGGTTTCTGTGTAGCCCTGGCTGTACTGGAACTCACTCTGTAGACCAGGATGGCCTCGAACTCAGAAATCCGCCTGCCTCTGCTTGGTTTTTTTCTTATTTAAGAATTTATCTCTAGCTGGGCGTGGTGGCACACACTCGGAGGCAGAGGCCATATCCCTGACTCCACCCACCCCTTGCCTGTCTTCTCAGGAAACTTTCAAAATCACATGATTTCTGGCCATGAAGTTGAGCCAGAGCAGAGCCATCTATTCCCCCAAAGGATCCAGAGGAAAACTGGTCACAAGGTTTCAGGTATAGTGACTCTGAGACCCCACCGGAGAACAAAGCTGGTCTAGAAGGGTTCACACGATGGCGTGACGTAGGGTTTACGTTGAATTGTGGTAATCAGTCCTACCTGATGGGGCTGAATGTTTTATAACTGCTGGAGACTTAGTTGTGTTTCAATTGATTGGATATTATTATCCGTTTCATATGAGCTAGTTGGTTTGTTTGTAATAAAACATAGAAACTTTCAAGAAGGATTTATTTTTTTTGTTTCTTCCTTTTTTCCTTCCTTCCTTCCTTCCTTCCTTCCTTCCTTCCTTCCTTCCTTCCTTCCTTCCTTCCTTCCTTCCTTCCTTTCCTCCTTCTTCTTACTTCTTCCTCCTCCTTCTCCTCTTTCTCCTCCTCTTTCTCCTCCTCTTTCCTCCTTCCTCCTTCCTCCCCTCCTCCTCCTCTCCCTCCTTCTCCCCTCTTCTTCCTCCTCCTCCTCCTTCTTTTTTGAAGATAGGGTTTCTCTGTGTAGCACTGGCTGTCCTGGAACTTGCTCTGTGGACCAGGCTGGCCTCAAACTCATGGAGATCTGCTTACCTCTGTCTCCTAAGTGCTGGGATTAAACATGTGCTCCACCATCACCCAACTTGAATTTGTTCTTCTTGTAATATATATATATATATATATATATATATATATATATATATACACACACATATATGTCTATTCACAAATATATCTTAATTCATAGTAAACATATTCTATTTATTATTTACAGTTTTTATATTCATTGTGCTACTTAATATTTCATAATGTTTATAAATTTATTCATTCAAAATATATTGCATGGGTCACCAAGAGGGCTCAGTGGACAAAGGTGATTCTTACCAAGCCTGATGGATGACCTGAGTTTGATCCCCAGGACCCACAATAGAAGGGGAAAGCACATTCTGGCAAGTTGCCCTCTGACCCCCATATCAGTGCCGTAGCATGCATATACCCACACACAAAATAATTACACACATCAGTGCTGTAGCATGCATATACCCACATACAAAATGATTAAATAATTCTAGTTTAAAATACTTTCTTGTGCAATTACTGTTGATGATTTGAACACGGTTTTGTTAAATCAGTATATTTCTGGTCATGGTGGAATTAAATACCAAAATGCTGACAGGGTCGTTTTCCATTTGTAGCCCTTTGGATGGTTTCTTTCCCTTTGTCAGTGTGAAGCTCTTAATAGAAGATTCTAATCTGTGTTCTCCAATCCCTGAAGACGTTTGGAGGGCAAAGCTCTCAGGTCAGTGTCCTCAGAGGCGGGTGGAGTCAGAGTGTCCTCGTGGTGAGTCTCTGGGCTTCAGAGGTCTGTCATATGGGGTCTGCACATGGCAGCTGCTGGCTGCCTCAGGGGGCTGTGGAGGGAAAGAATGATGGGGAAGGGAAGGGGACCTGGGAGGGGAAAGGCCCTCACCCTGGGAATCTTACCCTTGGATGTAGCTTGCATTTTCTTCTGGCCCAGAATAAAGAAATTTCTACAAGGCTGAGAAAATAAAAAACCTCCTGGAGAGATACTGCAAGCTTTCTTAAGACGGTTTCCATGAGC
>LR749583.1:1958920-1987266 GCA_902729485.2 Mus minutoides
TGAGTGTGGGACAGAGAATGTGGGCTGTGAAGAGCATTTGAACTTAGTGGCCTAGGCAACCCCCATTCCCCCCAAAACTAACAAAAACCCCGTAATTGCTACAGAGCAGGTGTAACTGGAGGTTCTCACAGCAAGGGATAAGCCAGAATCCTTGGTAACAGCCAAGGCTCTACTCTTGGCCTTCAGTGAGGTGCAATTCTGAACTTGAACTCTAGCATCTAAAAGGTCAGGTATGGCCACATTTGTGCCTGAGCCCCAGTGCTGTAGCAAGTGACTACAGAAGGCTCTCTGGGGCTTACCAGTGCCAGCCTAGCTCTAGGCTCAGTGAGAGACCCCAGCTCAAAAGTATAAAGTGCCCTCCTCTGGCCGCTGCTCAGGCACACACCAATAGACACACCCACACATATATCACTCCAAAAGTAAGGTGGAGAAGGATACAGGAAGACACTCAACACCAACCTCTGACCTTCACATGCACACATATGGATGCACCTGATCCCAAACACATCACAGTACCACAGAAAGAGAGGGGGAGGGGGAGGGGGAGGGGGAGAGGGAGATGGAGAGAGAGAACAGGGAGATAGGGAGATCTTAGATCCCTGTGGAAGGGACCAGGTGATAGTCTTGGCTGTCTTAACAACCACATTGTAATAATGAGATATAAAAAAATGTCATCAGCTGTAATGGCTGCTGAGGGATCAGGAGAAGCCACTCTAAGGGCAGAAGAAAAATGGCCAAAGGCACCTGGCTGATCCCATCAAAACCCAGCTCTGCAATGTGCAAAGAGCCAGACAGAACTTGTCAGGGTAATCCTCCTTCTCATGTGAGATGGGTCCAAGGTCACTGACAGAGAACCAGGCTACTCAGCCAGGCTCCATGTCAGGGTAATCCTCGTTCTCATGTGAGATGGGTCCAAGGTCACTGACAGAGAACCAGGCTACTCAGCCAGGCTCCGTGGGTTCCAACCTGGCTCACTAACTGCATGGTGAATGCTGAGCCAGAAGCCCACACGGGAAGCTCTGAAGGTTTACCTCAGTCCTGAGGCTAATTCCACATGAACTTCACTGTTTTGAGGAGCACTTGAGAGGCTGAGATGAGCCAGTCTTGGCTACAGAGCGACTCTCAAGAAATAGACAAAAAAGACAGACATGAAAGAAAGGAGGAGGGTGTTGGGTGGGTTTCCAAAGCTCAGCATTGAGAGGTTCAAACAGAATTCCTTGAAAAACTGTCAAGTGGGCTTGACACCGGCTTCCAGCCCATCTCTCATCCTTGATTTGCAGCAGAGGAAATAATGACATGAAGAACGGCAGTGTTCATGAACGGGTATCGCCGTGGGTTATGACAGATGTGCTCTTAGGGTCTATGGATCTAGGAAAAAAGGGTGTGCCCCCATCCCCACCCCACCAGACACTGCCAACAAGAGCTTGAATACAGCCTAGAAGTGCATTGGCTCAGCACCATCAGAAGGGAGCCTAAGGCTCAAAGGAAGTTTGTGTAAAGATACAAGCTATTGGGTACAATCCCCCAACCAAATAGCAAGGGAGAGGTTTCCAGGAGACCAGCAGAGGAAGGCCACCACTCTGAGAGGCTGAGAAAGGATGTCTCTAGGCAGGACCTTGCAGTCACCACACACACACACACACACACACACACACCCGCTGTAATGGTGGATGTATTAGCCTCTCTCAAAGCCACCTTGCTTCCTGCATCCCTTGGCACTACCACGGCCCTCAAGGTCCCGTATATCTCAACTGCTGCCCTGGCTGCTTGAGGCACAAAGCATTCTTAACTAACTCTTAATGCCTGCCCTGGTTCCAACATTGCTTGTCCCTCAGGTTCCAATCTGCCCCTCCATATGCTTCCCATAAGGCACGGCTGGTCTTTATCTCACTAAGAGTCCCGGTCAGAGAGGGGAGCACTGGCTAGTCTCATGGGACAGACTAGCGCTGGCAGGATCGGGCCACCTGGGCTGGGCACACCCACGTGTCATTTCATCCCCCAGAGCTTAGGTATCAGATCCTGTTCTTAAGACTGCTATGATGGATAGCTGAGGATGCTGCTATGTTAGACAGGGCCTTCTGGAGTTGGAGGTGAAGACTGTGGGAAGAACGTGCATGTTGGGGGAAATGCCCGCCCACTCCAGTTCACTGGGAGGCCTGGTATGACACACCCGCTAGAATACTTTTTGGAAATGTCCTGTAACAGTGCCAACTCTCTGTCCTCTCTGGCACTCAGCCATTTCATCCCAAATTTTCAACAAATAGACCTGGCCTGAAATCCTCGCTTGCCCCAATAAGCTAGGTGGCCTTGGATAAGATTTGTGTCTCTCTGTCTCCAGTTTAAAACACGAGATTATTAGAGCATTCACATCTCCTAGTGATTGTATATATCATGGCATAGGAGCTGGTAGACGTTCATTCGGGGATGATTTTTGGGTTTGTTTTGTTTTGTTTTGTTTTTTGAGACAGGGTTTCTCTGTGTAGCCCTGGCTGTCCTGGAACTCACTCTGTAGACCAGGCTGGCCTCAAACTCAGAAATCCACCTGCCTCTGCCTCCTGAGTGCTGGGATTAAAGGCGTGCGCGCCACCACGCCTCAGTCGGGGATGTTACATCAGAGTCCGAGGGTTATTTGAACGTGAGATTTTTTATCTCAACACGAGTTAAAAGTGAAAACACACATATTTTAAAGTCAGAGACTAACAGGGATTCTCTGTTTGCAATTATGAACCTCTATCTGCAGGGCGTGGCTGGAATCTACAAAGAAATGGTGTTGAGGTGGGGTCTCTTCCAGGAGATGGCAACATGGCTCCCTGCTGCTTTGCTTTGAAAAATGGGTCTTTTTACAGGACTGGAGAGACAGCTCAGTGGTTGGAAGTACTCACTGCTCTTGTAGAGGCCCCAGGTTCCATTCTCAGCACTCACAGGGCAGCTCACAACTGCCTGTGAGTCCAGCTCCAGGGGACCTAACACCCCCTTCTGGTCTCTGTGGGTACTGCACTCACAAGGTGTACATACACATACATAACTAAAAAAAACACTTTAATATATAGAAAGTATTTTAATGGGTCTTTTCAAGCTGGGTGTCACAGCACACACCAGTAATCTCAGGCCTTGGGAAGGTAAGGATTTGGAGTGAAGAGAGAAAGGAAAAGGAGAAAGGGGAGGGAGGAAGGGAGGGAGGGAGAAGAAGAGGAGGAAGAGGAGGAAGAGGAGGAGGAGGAGGAAGAGGAGGAGGAGAGAAAAGACTGCATGCCGGAAAATGCAGCCAGCAATGACCAAAGCTGACTAAAGCCAGGGTCTCCCTTCTGCCTTCTGACCCTTCAGGACCCAGAGGTTCAAAGTGCAGGAGTGTGAGGACCCAGGCTGGCTCTGCATGCTCACTGAGCCTGCACACAGTTCTGTGCAGAACAGCTAGCGCCCCAGTGGGAAGCAAAAGCTGTGTCAGCCATCTTCTCTACTTAGCCTCATTACCCAGAAGGCTCAGTGGGAGGCTGAGCAATAAAGAAAGGGTGTGGTTTGCTATGTGTCCAGCACTACCCCTTTCTCCCTCTGCACCTCACACTCATAGGTGCACACATCCTCAGGGCCATGGAGAGGTATGGGGATATTATCTATGCTGAGTGCTACTCTCTTGAGGCAATGCCTTCAAATGCTTCCCTAAGGCTCTCACCTTAGGTTCAAGTCCTGCAGCCAGCACTAATTGCCTGTGTGGCTTTAGGTGGGAGCTGAGCCTCTCTGTGTTTTAGTTTCCTCCCAGAATGGGGCTGAGTATTAAACTAGGCAGTTTTAAAAAATGGTAAGGCTACCATGGGTACCACCACCATTTTATTTTAGAATCTGGGGTCTCACACCAGACTCTAGAGAAAGAGAGTTGGCTGGGTCCCTATTTCAGACTTTGGCGGATGGGGTCTTATGTTGCATTGTTTGCTTAATTAATAGAATGGCCATGGGAGAGACTCACAGCTAAGGGTTGCCTGGGTCCATTGTGGCAGCCTGTAGCCAATAAAGAAAGAAAGGATGCACAAGTGGATGGATCCTAGGGTGGGTGTGTGGATCGACATAGAGTAAGTGGAGGGTATATGGATAGATACATAGGAGGGTGGGTAGATGTGTGAACTGGTAGGTGGATGGTTGATAGATGGATGGGTAAGTAGATGGGCAGGTGGATATATGGAAGGCTCAGTGAGTGGATAGGTGGATGAGTAGATGGGTGGGTGGATGGATGGATGGATGGGGGGGATGGACAGACAGGTGGATGGATGGATGGATGGATGGATGGATGGATGGATGGATGGATAAGTGGATGAATGGGTGGGTGAATGAATGGGTAGATGGGTGGGTTGTGGGTGGGTGGGTAGACGAATGGATGGGTGGATAGATGGATGGATGGGTAGATAGAAGGATAAGGTAGATATCAGTTATGCCAATACTGGGCAGTCCTTAGAATAAGGCATATCTATATTTTCCTAACAGGAAAACACATCGGTTTTATTAAAAAACACGATTATACAGACCAGTATGTGTGGCATGACACCATCTTGAATGTCTATTAACATGGTTGCTTGGACATAGGCAACTACAGGCACGGGGGTGGGGGTGGGGTGCTGGTCTGTAGTCCCAGTGCTTGGCAGAGAGTGGCAGGAGAATGGTGAGTTCCAGACCAGATGAACCTGCATAGCTGGATCCCATCTCAAAGCCAAACACTGTAAATGCCTGGGTCCAAGTCACTCCCAGGTGGCACCTCTGGCTGGGCTAGCTGAGGAGACACTGTAGCAACGCCTTCCTGTCTCCTCTCACTTATTCAAGACACACACAGAATCAGATTCTGGCTCTAACCGGATTGCATTTTAATTTGTTTGTTTGTTTGTTTGTTTGAAACTGAGACAAAGACTCATGTAACTTGGGCTGGCTTCCAGCTCTGTATATAAGTGAGGATGACCTTGAACTCCTGACCAACGGGTCTCCTCCAACATGCTCGCCTACACCAGCACACACAGTTTACTACGCCGTGCTGGAGATGAACCCATGGCTTTGTTTATGCTAGGAGAACTCTCTACCAACTGAGCTACAGTCCCATTCCCAGGTCCTTAATCTTTTTTTTAACTTAAAAAAAAAAGATTTTCTCAGAAAAAATGTATACAGCAACTCACTGCTTACCTGCCTGTCCACAAGCACCCTTGAAGCCACAACCACAGTAGCTAAGTGCTCAGCATAGACACTGGCTCAGGTGGGTGGCACCCACACCACAGACCCCATTCGGGTCTAGAGACGGAGAAGCATTCTTCCAGGATGTACACAGACTGGAACACAACACCTGGCCTCTCTGCAGTGCTCACAATAGAGACTCAAAGCTCTTTACTCTCCTGGGATGGGGACCTTGCCTCTGCCCCCATGCCTCCTGGTGCTCACGGCCACATCGCTTCTGCCCCCTGCTCCCCATGATGTCTGCGGCCACCCATCCTTCTGCAACCTTCATACCACAGAGATTGTAGCTCCTCTCGTGGAACGGAAGCTGGGGAAGGAGCGGGAAATGTGGGGCAAGAGAGAAGCATATAAGTCATGTGACTTACCCCCCAGGGGACTCCCCAGTCTCAGCCTAGCATCTCTTACTTCCCAGTCCCCAACCCTACTGCAGCTCAGACATGCTGGCCCCTGTGGAATAGACCTGAGAGAAAACACAGTGCATGGTGGCTGCCGTCCTGAGATGAAATAAAGAGATTTGGTCTTTGGAGCAGATATCTGGGGAAACTCCCTTGGTCCAGAGGGAACTGGGCTTGGCGGCCAGCACAGAGAATGCCCTTCCGGTCTTAGTCAGAAGGGAAAGAAAGGAGCCAAGAGCTCCTTTTGAGCAAAGAGGAGCCTTAGCAAGGCTGCAGGGAGAGGTGGGATTGAGGGCTCAGCCCAGCAGTCAGCACAGGCTTTGGGTTTTCTCACTAGGCAATCTCATCAGCGTGCTCAGAGGAAGGCAGGGAGTGATGGAGGGAGGGACAGAATGAATGGATGGATGGAAGGATGGATGGAAGGAGGGGAGGGTGGGTGGGGGCAGGAAGGGCTGGCTGGGGGGATAGAGGAGGCAAGGATGGATGGATGACAGATGGATGCATGGACAGATGGATGCATGGACGGATGGATGGATGGATGGATAAATGGATGGATGGACAGACAGATGGATGGATTCATGGATGGACAGATAAACAAGATAGACAGGACTAGGGATAGTGCCTGGTTCTTAGAGTGATTGCCTTTCCTGCACAGGTCCAGGGTACTGATACCTAGAACTTCATAAACTTGGCACCCAGGAGGCAGAAGCAAGAGGAGCAGAAGTTTATTGTTACTTTCAGCTACACAGTGAGTTCAGGGCCATGCCAGGCTATATGAGACCCTGTCTCAACCAACCAAACAAAACAGATGGACAGAAGGAGAGAGAAATGGGGAAGAGAGAAGGAAACAGAATGGAGGGAGGGAGGGAGGGGCAGATGGACACACAGACCTGTGACTTCTGGCAGATCAGAAGGCTTAGGGAGGGGAATCACAGGAAGCAGCAGGCCTGGGGAAGGTGGCTGAGCCCCAACTGTCTGCCTGGAAGAGAGAGTGGTGTCATCACTCTTAGGAGGAGCCAGACAGCTTTCAGGAGAAGAAGGCAACAGATGCAGCGCTTGGGCCCTGAGCAGGCCCTGAGCTGACGATGGGCTAAAGCTTGTGTGGGAGGAAACCCAAGCTTAGGAAACCAGGCCTGAGACAGCTCAGCCTGGTCCTGCCCTGGAGCACCGGGTAAATGGAGGGCGCTGAAGTCACTTTGGCCTGCATTTATGATGCTTAGCTAGCATAATGTGGGTCCTTCTGGGAGCATGGCGCACTCAGGAAGGTCAGGAATGTCCCTTAGCTTAGGGTCTCATGGGGATGCTGCCTGAACAGGCTTAACAGATCTGCAGAGGAAGCCACTGGATTTTTACACCGAGCCTCTCTCCTGACCCCACTGGCTTGGTGGGGCTCATCCCAGGCTAGTATGGCAGCACTGAGTCTATTTCCCGGTATCCGCTTGCCCTTCTTCCTGTCTGCACTTGAGTGAGGACCATCTGAGCGACAGTAACCACATCACACTCTCCACTTCCATCTACTTCCCAGGGCCTAGGGACAAACACAAACTCCCCTCGGTGCTTACAAGTCCCAGAAGAGATGTCTCTCTCTGATGCCTCTCATCCCATTACCCACAATGCCCATCCCCACCACCGCCGGGCCCCTGTAACAATCCTCTGGCCTGAGACACTCTTCCTTATAGGGTCTGTACATCTTTTGATCCCTCCTGTAAGGCTCTTCTCGAAGCCATCTCTTCTGGAAAGTTTCTGATCTTACTTTCCAGAGTTGCCAGATTTCACCAACGAAAGCTAGGGTTGTCGAGTCAGACTTCAGACACCAAGTTCTACTTTCTACGAGCACGAGCACGCATGCTTCTCTCTTCACAGCTCCTGGGATGCAGGCATGAGAGCAGCTCATGGCTTGTCTGAGGGTCACGGGAAGCTAGCGTCCCGGGAAGCTAGCGTCCCGAACGTAGGCCCTGCTGCAGACATAGGCCCTGCCTATAAACAAGCCTGAAGTATTCCACCCCCCAGGGCAGAAAACTTATCTGTCATGCTGCCCTTGACACACAGTAGGTGCTCAATAAATACACAAAGGTAGCTGTGAAAGCCCCGGAGACAGAATGAGCAGCAATCCACCTTGTACAGAGGCTCTGTGAGCTCTGCCTCCCCCTGACCCTTTCTGCAGCCTTTGTCCTCAGAGCCGAGCATCCCATTGTCTGTAGACAACTGCAGGCTGCAGACACCAAGAGCCCTGGGAACCAGGAAACTGGGGTTTGGGGCCCTGCCCTCCACTGCTAAGTTCTGTCACCTCAAGGAAGTCTGTGGACCGCTGTGTGACTCAGCATCCCCATTCGTGGAGGGGGAAGGGAGGGAGCTGCCATCACTCCAGCTCTGCTGGGCCCGCTGGGCCCGGAGGGACACTTCTAATAGCCAAGCATGCAACGGGCCCTGCCTGGTAGACTCCATGTGGAGGGGTCAGAACTCCAGAGCATTCACTGTGTGCCTATATGTGCAGTCTGATCTCCTGTTTATGTTAAGACACCATTGCCCTCATTTTTGAGTTGGAGAAACTGAGTCCCCAGGTATACTGTAGAGGACAGATTGGGGATTTTGATGGACCCCCCAAAGCCACTGCCCTGCAGGCTGGCTCACGAGGGCTGTTGGCACCAGGTCTTTCTCCCCCCCTTTTTATTATGTGTTTTCCATTTTTGATGGTTTTGGACAGGGCATTATTATGGAGTGCAACGGGGGCCTAGAGCTTGCTTTGTAGCTAAGGGTGACCTTGATCTTCTGATCTTGCCACCTCCACCTTCTAAGTAAGGGCTGGCATTACAGTTTGGCATCCAGTATGATGCCCAGATTGGTGATTAGCCAACGCTAGGGATAGAACCCAGGGCTTCACGTGTGCTAGGCAAGCCCTCTACCAGCTCAGCCACATCCCAGTTCTATCTTCCCAAGCGCTGCGGTGAGCGTCACGCACCACCAGGCCTGGCTCTGCCGATTCCTACGGGTGCAAACACTCCGACTCAAGTTAACCAGGAAACTTCTTCCTGCATGGCCTCTTCCCAGAATTCCACAGGGACTGAGGATGAGCTGCGAGGACATACTTCCTCTGAGAAAGTGGCCCGGGGGTATGGTGGAGGTGGGAGAAGGGACAGCTTGAGAACCTCAGGAGACTGACCTGTGCGGAGAGGCTGCGGTACACATGCAGCTATCTGAAAATAGTGTTTTCTGTCTCCAGTGGGGCTTCAGAATGGTTGTTTGGCCTCTGTCTTTGGAGCCAGTTGAGAGAGGGTATGGCACTGGCCTCCAGTGAGTCACAGAGGGCAAAGGTCCCCTGAATCTTAGTCATGCCATTCAGCCTGGGGTCAGTACTATTCAGAGAAGTCCACCCCTACCCTCCAGGCCCCAGGAAGCCACACCCCAGATGAGAGAGAACAGGTGCAGGAGGGGGCGTTAGAAAGGTAGGTACCTCAGATTCCCTCATCACGGGGCACTCATGGAAGAATACTTGCTGAGCAAAAATGTTTCTAAATGTATTTTAAGCGCGTACATGATTCTATTTATTAAACAAAGCCCAAAAGTGATATAGCCTTTGGGAACCTGGGAATAATAAAGTGAGTCACGCCTGGCTTCAGTGACTCAGTGGGAAAAAGGGAATTCCACCGCCCACGCCTCCTCTTGAAAAAAAAAATCAATTTGCCTTCCCGACAGGTGATGGGAGCCTCTGCCATCAGACCGAGCCAAGAAAATCATCCAACAAAACAAGAAACCCGCTTCAAAAACTTTTAGTTGTAGAGTTGAGTAATTTGATGTGGGCCTGTGTCCAGCCTACGCCCCCGCGGGACACCGAGAGCCCGGGAGTGGCTTGGCCAGGGCCAGGGGCCTGAATTAAGAAGGACTTACCAGCTGAAGAATTCCAAAACCCTGTGTCACATGGAGGAACCTTCCAAAACACTGGATCACGCCAGCCTCGAGAGTCGCCTGGAGCCATGGTAACCCTGTCTCCTCAACCACACGGCTTGTGTTTTTGTGTCCTTAGATTTTTTCCTGTTTTGCAATGTTTTGCTGGGACCCCCGACTCTGCTCAGGGCCAGGGGCCAGGGGCCAGGGGCCAGGGTTCCCAGTGAGGGCAGGAACAGCCTGGCCTCCCAGCCTGACCTTCCCTGGAAGGCTATGCATCTTTTATTTTGTAGAACACACAGGAACAGAACTATCCTCTTGACTTCTCTTTGACATGACAAGAGAAATCACTCCAGAGATCAGGAAGATGACATCCTGGGGTTCCAGCTCTTTTCCCCAGCTGGGGGGCTAACCCAGGGTCTCCAGTTTGATATCTCTGAACCTCAACTTGTCTGTAAAATGGGGATAATACAGCTGCTTCTCATGGCAGGAGGGACAATGAAGGGGGGGACACCGCTCTCCTTCAGCATGACACATGCACACTCAGTACGCCCAGAGATAATTCTATAATTGTGAATGCAGCAGCAAACAGCGTATCCCTGCTCCCAAGGAAATGACAGTCTAGTATGGCAACCAGAGGACCCAAAAGAGAGCAGACAGACAGGTGGAACACTGAGTGTCACCTGGAGAATAAAGCATGGGAAAGGGACAGGCAGAGATGACACTGGGCTGGGGATGTTGAGCCATGAGCCTTTGAACACGAACACCTCTGGGGAGAATAGCTTCTGAGTAAGAGAAGACACAGTATGCGAGGGAACAAAGGCAGAATGTTACAGAGTCAGCAGTACAAGCGAAGATCCCGGGGCAGGAAGGAGCACGGAGCATCTGAAGACAGAGCCAGGAGGGTTTCTCTGCAGCTGGGAAAGCCAGGGGGAGAGACGGTCAGCTGAGATCAGAGGGATGGGCAAAGGCCGAGTCTCACAGGTCCCTGCAGGTCCTACAAAGAATTAAAAATAGGACCGAAACTCACAATAATCCTTATTATGAATGCTGCTATAAATAGAACCGCACTTTCCAAAACATGGGGTTCTCCTAACTCAGGCACCCTGCAGCCCCCCGCCTTGCTGTTTTTCCACCTCCTCAGCTGGTCCTCCTGATGGGGAGGAAAGCGCCAGGCCCGTGTCAGTGGACAGCTATAAAAAGCCTGCTGAGGCTCCCTCCCAGTGCCGATGACCAAACTCTGGGGCTAAGATTAGCCTGAAGCTGTCACCTTTCCTAATGGGAACAGCAGCTGGGATTCCCCTGCCTTGGAAAACTTTGGCCACCCCACCCTACATGCAGCGCCTCCTGGCCAAGTGTCCATGGAGATAGACACAGGACCGGTTTTGGAAAAACCAACTTTAGCTACAAGGATCCCCCTGCAGGAGGTAAACCCTCAGGGTCAAAAGAGCAGACTCTGTGCCTTGCAAATATCAAAGTTTCCCCATCAGGGCTGAGAGGAGCCACATGCCCATCTCAGAGAAGCCCACTTCTTGGGGGGTGGGGGATACTTGGGAAGCCTCAGAAGCCTCCCTGGTCCCTGAGATCCTGGAGTTGATGCGAAAGACTTTCTTCCAGTGAAACAGACACCGTAACCAGCAATTCAGCAGAACTCAGGGTTCTCCACCACTACAACGTGGTTCAAGTCTATGCTTTGAGGAAGGGGAAGGACCTTAGAGCAAACCAAGCTTTCATAGAGCCTGGAGCCAGACTGCCTGGACTTGAGTCTCATCCCTACCATGTACCAGCTACTTACTTGACCAACTTACTTGACCTTCAGTAAGTTGTCTAACCTCTCTGCACTTAGAGTCTTAGCTCTAGAACTTGGGGGGAAGTAGCTCATCTGGAGGCCTATCAGACTGTCTAACCTAACTAAGCAAATGCTTCGAACAGAGCAGAGTAGTTATTGCTCTTGACCATTTCCCGGCTTCCTGGTTGAACTCTCTTTGTTCTTCCATGGAGGAATGCAATGGTAACAAAAGGAAAGAAAGGTTTTATTCAGCTTCCTATTGGGGGTCAGAGTCCATCATTCAGCAGCTTGAGGCAGCTGGTCGTCTAACATCCATAATCAAAAACAGAGATAAATGAGTATGTTCATGCTGCCTATTTGCTTCTTATAGGCAGGTGGCTTTTTTTTTTCACTCCTGGGCCTAGGGAATGGTGCCACCCATGATGGGCTGTATCTTCCCACATCAAGACAATTCTCTATGCATAGACCTATCAACCTGATCTAGATAATTCCTCATAAAAACTCCTTCCCAGGTGATTACAGGTTGTGACAAGTTGGCATTAAAAACTAACCATCATATAATCTAACCTCAGAGCCTGAGCAGCTGACAGCCCCAACCCCATCTCCTACGCTTGCCCAAACCCACACACAGACAACACGTGCCTCACACAAACCCTGTGGCCAGAGCTCTGAGGACAGACCCAAGTGCTCAATAACCGCAAACTGTGATCTCAGGGCACACGACTCCCATTCGCCCCAAGTCCAGGGGCAGGACTAGGGTTCTAGTTCACAGAGAGAGGCAAAACCACAGGCCAAAACCACAGAGCTGGCTGGCAGCCCCCAGCAGGAGGGCCTCAGTAGGCTCTGCCCTCCCATCTTTCTTAGACATTCCTTCCTGTCAATATCCTGTCACCTTGGCCATGAGTGACAAACGTGTTTATCTCATTAGTTTGATGCTTTAAAGTCATGTCTGTCTGGACATGCCTGAGGACAGCGCCCTCATCCTGGAGAAGGCACTGTATCCTGCACATCCACAGTCCGTGTTAATCACATGCTCAAGCATCTGCCAAGGAGGCACCCCGTCTCTTCACCATGTGGTGATGGTTATGTATTATCAACTTGACGAGATCTAGAATCAACTAAGAGATGAGTCTCTGGGTGTGCCTGTGAGAAGTGATCTAGACGAGGTTGATTGAGGTAGGAAGACTCACCCTAACTGCCTGACCAAATTAAAAAAAAAAAAAAAAGAGCTGAACACTAGCCTTCTGGACTCTGGGCCTCTTGATTTCAGATGCATTGTGGCCAGCTGCCTTGTGACAGGCTGGACCCTTGAATTGGGAGTCAAAGCAAGGCTTTCCTCGGTTGTTTCTGTTATGGTTCCATCACAGCAATGGGAAATGGGACTAACATGCATGCCCAGACCAAACAGAACCGTGTCTCTAGCTGGAGGACAGTCTCAACAGAAGGGAACCAGCTTAATAATGCACTGAAGCACCCTACAGTGGGATGTGCCACAACCGCTGACAGCCAGGTTCTGGGGGAATGAAAGTGCAGTTGAACACGCAGACACAAAAATGTTTCCTTGTAAGCAGAGAGATTCATCCGGCAGAGTCCAGCGGGTAGTGGCTCAGCCCCTGCCTCCTGCCTGTTTGCTGCTCAGCACAAGCTCCCCAGGCGGAAGAATCAGGGATGTTGGAAACATGCTCTGCTCACAGAAGGCCCACACACCACTCTTAGCTAGCAACAGTGTCAACTGGGTCTCAGAAAGGACATGACCATAAGCCCCTCCCATGTGGGGACAGACTATGTTGTCAACTTTACTTTCAGTTCCTGCCCCAGTGTGTCTCCTTTGCCCACTGTCACCCCACCCCAGTGTGTCTCTTGTGCCCACTGTCACCCCACTCCCGG
This sequence comes from Mus minutoides, assembly GCA_902729485.2. Lineage (NCBI taxonomy): Eukaryota > Metazoa > Chordata > Mammalia > Rodentia > Muridae > Mus > Mus minutoides. The sequence continues at coordinate 1,972,079 of LR749583.1, forward strand.
GGACACAGATCCCTCGGATGCCCACACCCATAGCTCAGACCTCAGGCTTCTCACAGAATTTGCTCTGCCGTCTCCCTGCTGCTGTGACAGCAATGGGACTTTCCAGCACCTACCTGCTGCTCTCCCTGTCCCCACTGGAGGCCATACTGTGAGTCATCTAGCTACAAGATTCTAATAGAGACCTCTACATTTAGTTAGATTCTCTCTGCTGCCCACTCCTAGATATCTTGCCTTTGAAAGATGAGACCCCTCTCTTATCTAAGGATGTCTACAGCTCATCAGACCCAACACTCACATTTCCAAAAGGGGACCCACAGACCAGCTTAGCCTCTTCCCACTGCTTCTCCTATGCAGCAAACGTCACCGACAAAGTACCCACTTCAGAATGACCTCGACACCCGAGTGCCTGCCTTCCAGCTGCAATACTCCTTTTAATAATAGGACAAGGTATTTTAAAAAAATGTTTTCCTACATGAAGAAAAACAAATTATCAAGACAAAGGCAAGGTTGATGATTGAGAACAAGCTTCGTCTCCATGGAAACATCCAAGGACCAATCTGAGTATGTCACCCACATCAACAGTGATCTGTGTGGCTGTGGGTCACCGTGGGGTGAGCCAGAAGAGCGGGAAGGTACCCAGTAGGGCTGGAGTGTGGTATGGTGCTCACTTCTGTCTAGCTCAGAGAACAGAGAGAAAGTGAGAAAGCCACTGACCTGTAGTCTTCTCCATGAACACAACCTTGGACTCCGCTGTGAAGTTCTGGCCCGTGAGGATCATCTGCTGGCCCCCGTAGACCAGGCAGCTGTCCATGTCTTGTCTCTCCACCATGGGCAGCTCGTGGGCAGAGCGCTGAGCTGAAGGCAGAAGGAAGAGAGACGACAGCATGAACCAGAGAAATCCAGAGCTGCAGCAGAGAGGTGGGAATGGAGACCCAAGTGGGCATCTCCAAACATCACATCCCTGGAAAAGCCAGTTTGCTTTGGTGGCTATCAGATACCATCACACCTGGAGGAAGTTAAAATCCAGAAATCTGAGTTTGCTACAGATTTATCTGTGCGCTTCTCACTCTCAATCCTTGTTAGGCTTGGGTTGTCTAATATTTTGAATTTTGGAAGTTGAAGTTTTTCTAATGTTACTTAATACTAGTATCTTTTAGGCTAAAACTATTTACTATTTAAAAAGAGACTAATTTCCAGTTTCTCTTTTGAAACATCGTTCCTATAAGCAATGGGTTTTTTTCATCCTTTTCCCCAGCGCTATTTTAGAAGCTGGCCAAGAGGAAAGAGAATGTAGAATAAAAGGATTTTCCTCGGGCGGTATAAAGAAGCCAGGTTCAAAAGCGTTGGGGTTTTTGTTTTTCTCAAGGCTTACTTTTCCTTGGTTATTAGGATCAGAGTTTGTTCTGTGGTGCTGAAGGCATATTCCTGTAACCAAAGGTCTTTGCTGGAAACTTCATGCTGATTTATACATATGGAAGTTTCTCTGGCAGTAAATTAAGAGTTAATAAACTTCATTAATAAATCATTTGTCAGGAAAAAAAAAAAAAGAAAAAAGAATCCAGGAGGGGCAGAAACAGGAAGGACTGGGTCTTCATTCTCCTTTGTGCAGGGACTGGTTGATCCCCTCACGAAGGTCTCCACTGCTCACATTGCTTCTTCTTAGACTCTTCAACTCAGACTCATAGCCCCACGTGAGCTCAGGGCACACCCAGCAGAAGTTTGTGGGTGATTCTGACCATAAGCCGTATACTCCAGGATCTGCCTCCATGACTTCATTTTCACTATGTTCCTGTTAATTCCTAGAACTTCTAAATATTCTCTCTCTTGGTCTTCTCCTCTCAGATAGATAGATAGAAGACAGACAGATAGATAGATGAATAGATAGATAGATAGATAGATAGACAGACAGACAAGTAGATAACCTAGGTCCTCAGGCATGCTGGGTAAACACTGTACCCCTAAGTACTAGCCCTTGCTGCCTCTTAGGCAAACTACTACCTTTGAGCTTCTGAGTAATCCTGGGCTCTGTCCTCCACCCTATGTGAGTGGCCCCTCCCTCACCACCCCAGGTCCTATTTAACCTGGCCTCCTTTGGGAGGTTCTCTGGGCCACACTTCCACTTCCTTGCCCCCCACTTTCTCCCATCCTCCCTCCTGCTTAGCCCTTCTCTGGAGAAAGGCTCACTTTGGGACATGCTATGCAGACGAGCTGTCCTCAGCCCCAGGAGAGAGGTCCTAGGGGTGGCTGAGTGTGGGAAGACTGGGCTTTCTTATCTCTGCTGTCTTCATCCACAATGAATGAAAGCTGGGCGGGACGGGCCTGCGCAATACTTTCAAGAACAGCAGATCTAAGGACAGGTCCCCGTCTGGTTGAAATGGGAACCTTCGGAAGCAGGCCCAGCACCCAGTGTCACCTCTCAGCCCTAACGTGGAAGTCAGGCGGCAGGAGACCACGAGAGGCAGGTGGGTCAGCAGCCACAGAGGAAGGCTAGCTGCAGCCAGGCCCCTCCCACTCCCCTAGGCCCCTCCCTCCCTCCCTCCTCAGCCCCGCCTTCCTGGTGAGTCAGCTAGAGCTCCTGGCTCTTCTGGAGCTGAGGGCTGGGCAGAGGGCCAGGTCTTTCCATGCCAGAGCCCCTGGACCTCCCCATCCGGGAGCTGGGAGCCAGCCGGGAGCCTGAGCAGCGCAGCAGCCGCGTGAGGCCCAAACTTAACCCTTTCCTTCCATGTCGGGCACACATCACCCTCTTCCTCTGTCCCCAGGCCTGGGGGAGGGGCAGCGTACTGGTCAGCAGGTGCACTTAGGGACTCCTTAGGCTTCCACAGTGGGTTGCCCAGCCCCGTGGTCCTGATGCTGTCTGCTCAGAGTAACAGCACCTGTGGGCTCCAGGATGTGCAGAGGGGCCAGGGATAAAACTGCTAATTCCTCCCACATGAACATGTCATTAAGCCTGTCTTTTCAGCATGGGAGCCCCTTGGCTTTCTAATTGAACCACCACTAAGACACTTTTACTAGCAGTGAAAACAGCAGCTACAGACCCAGCTTTTCAGAATTGCCTTTGATGAAGCCGGGGTGGAGGGCTAGGGGCTGCTGGCGCTGGGGATGCCAGCCCTCCCATTTTACAGGTGGAAAACCTGAGTCATGGCTACTGGGGAGACCAGCCAAGGGCTTGCAGCCAGCCGGGGGTGGGGGTGGGGCGGCAGGGCGGGGCCAGGCCGGGCTAGCTCTCCGAGGGGTGGGAGTCTGCTGTGAATCACGAAGCACTGCACGAATGCACAGACCTGGGGCAGCCTCCTCTCCCAGCCATCTGACTGTCTGCTACCTTTCTTCCCCAAAGGGGATGGAGTCTTTAATAAAAGTGTAAGGGAAGCAAGCCAGCTTCCTAGAAGCCTCTGTGTCACACGAGGTGTGGCCAAGCCTTCTGAATGGGATCTCATGAGTGTCTGGCTCCTCCCCCGCCCCAGCCCTACACCCCATTGGATTTATGTAGACTCTCAGCCTCCATCCATGTCTCCTGCCTCAGGGCTGAACCGTTCTTTACTTTGGGGTCATGCCACGTGCTACTTTAGTATTCCACGGCACCCCAGATCTCTCCTATCTTCCCACTGGATGCCAGCAGTACTCTGCCTACCAGCTGCAGGGCGCAGACAGGGCTGCTGTCTCCTGGAGAAGGAGGAACACAAGGTCACTCCTAGCTAAGGGTAACAGTTGTAGAGATCTGAATTAAAGAATCTGAGGGTAGGACCCCAGCCGAGATTATTTAGTAAACAATCCTAATGGTCCCGGATGGCCACAGTCAGCATAATGTTCAGCATCATTGCTGTGGGGGACAGGAGTCCTACATCTGAGAGTCTCCTCTGTGCCACAGTAACAATGCCTGCTTCCCAGGTAAGCTTTATACAGACCATATGTACACAGTAGACATGGTTAGAACACAGCTGGCAAACTTATCTCATCTCAACCAAAATGTACAGGGTGGATACATGAGTGTATAAAGGGTAGTATGCCCATTCAGAATATCATTCAGCCAGAAAAAAGGAGCAAAGTACTGACACCTTGACAATCTCGTTCTATATAAAAGGAATCAGGCACAAAAAGGCAAATTTAGTGTGATTGGAAATGTGTAGCCTGTGGCGGTAAATGATAAGCTCTCAGTGAGCTGTAGTGTGCGCTACTGTACACTATTTGGCACAGTGAGTCCCTGTAGGGGTGGGCAACGATGCCCAATGCATGCTTGGCATGCAGGAATGTTCAGGGATGAGCTCAGCACAGGCTCATGGTGCCACTTCCTATAACACCAATGTGGCCTGGTCTACCAGTGGTCTCTGAGGTTTGTCAGTGGTCTCTGAGGTTTGTCAGTGGCCCCTGAGCCCCAAGGCAGGTTTGCTGTATCTCAGAATCTGCAGTGACATCAGGCTAAGGCGCTGCTTAGTGAAAGTCCAGACAAGACCAGCCACTCCCTGGGACCCCTGTATCTGCGTGCCCTAGGCAGAGGCCAGAGGTGGACACTCTACCCTTCCTCTCGTGTGGCTTATCACACACGGTCCAGGGCTCAGTTCCACGTGGCAGAGGCCACCTGAGGATGGAACAGCTCCTCCCAGACAGTACCCCAGTCCTTAGAGAACCCCTTAGCAAAGCAAAGTGATCCAATTAGCCTCTGAGAGAGGAACTGACAGAGGCGAGTGGCAGCTAGAGAACCCCCCCCCACACACACACACACACCGCCCTGAGACCCACAGTTCTGCCTGATGCAACTTCCACCAGCTGCTACTGCTAATTGGAGCAGCATGTAGGCCCTGAGAGGGCTCTCAGGAAGTCCCTGGCTCTCCTGGGCTTTCTCCCACAGCTCCATTCAGTCCCCAAAGCTCCCATCAGCTACTCAGAGATTTCAGGTTGCCCAAACCTTCCTATCTACAGTTCTCTAAGCAAACCCTGCCTGGGTTCAAATCCATCCTTGGGAGTGGGCTCCAGCTTGGCGACACACCAGACCCGGACTCCGACTTAAGCTTCCAGGTGGCCCCAAGCCTCTCGATGCTGCTCCTGCCTGGTTTCTGGCACCTCATAAATTGTCTCAGTGTCCCATAGTTTTACAAGCTCTGAATCCACCGGGAGTGGCGGCTCACTTTTCCCAGTGCCAGCGCTGACTGGCAGCCAAGCAGCGAGCACCTCAGAGACTTTGAGGGGAAACCTCACAGGTCCTTGCCCGCCCACGCCTACAAGACTGAGTGGTCAAGACCATACTCTGCCTGGGAGCCTCTGGAGGGACACAGGAGAGGCTGGCTGGAAGGTGTCTGCAGAGCCAGGGTTCTGTCAGTGTGGGACAATTACTACCACAGGGGGACCTTGGGTCCTGGCAGGTCGTGTGTGTGTGTGTGTGTGTGTGTGTGTGTGTGTGTGTGTGTGTGTGTGTGATGCACAGAGCACTAAGGGGCCAGGGTCTTTGTCAGCATTATGAGGATGATACAGTGTATTGACACAACTCCAAGTCTAGCTCCAGGGTATCCAGCACTGGGTCTCAGCCAATGGTCCTACACGTGTTAGCTGCATTTACTTTTACTGCTAAATGTCATGAGCCCAAAGGACAGGAATTACTCCCACTCCAGAGTCGAGCACGCTGCATCAAGGGACACACTTGAAAGCTTGTGGGTATGGGGGGCAGATGAAAAGGATTTGGACCCAGAGTCAAGGACTCAGCCACCGCGATAAGGGTCCTGTGGGAAGCTGTTACCCAGCACAGGCCAGAGGTGTGCTCTGCCTCCTAACTGGCCCACACTGGCCCACACTGGCCCGCACTGGCCCGCTCTGGCCCGCACTGGCCTCCTCTGACTACAGGACCCCAGGGTCCTGACTTGGAATGGCAGTCTGTCACAGAAGATCCAAGCTGGGCCTGAAGGAGCTAACCAGCCCCAGCCTCACCGTGACCGCTCACTGGAGGTTCTCCTATAGTGGGGACTGTCCATGTGCCCACTAGGGAGTCAGTGTCATCACATGGACTTGGAGGCCTCAGCTTCCTCATGGAAAAAGAGGGACAGCACATATCCTGTAGGGAGGTTCCTATCCCTGGCATCTCGTCCACGTGGTACCAGGTCCAGACTATACTTTTTTTTTTTTCTTTCCTGACCTTCCTTGATTTTCTCCTTCCAATGCCATGGGCATTCTCCACCATCTTTATTTAACAAGACTCTCCCTAGAGGCCTCGTGAACCTCACCAATGGGTTCCATGATCAGTGAAGGGTCCAGGTCGCCAAGACAGAGAGAGCTGAGCCTTTGGTCCCTTCCTTATGTAAGCTAGGGCTGCAATAAGCAGCCAGTCCCCTTGCACCTCGGCCTTGGAAGGGGTGGACCCTGAGGCAGGCCTGCCTGAGTCATTGGTGCATGTCAGTGCTCAGCAAATATATGCCAACATTTGTGGATGAGAAGGCAAGGAGCCCACAGAGTGATGAGGCCAGAGTGGGGCTGGCATGAGCAAGCCCACGAACACACTGTGTGCACGCGCCATCAAGGGCAGTTCTGCCTGCCTCTTCCCAGGTGGCTGGGTCAAGAAAGGGCCAGCTAGGGAAGAGGTGGAATGTCCACCAGCAGGAAAGCAACCTGGGTCTGTGCTCCCAGCAAAGCAGTTCCCTTGGCAACTTTTGCCAGCCTGCCTTCTCCTCCCCTGACTGGTAGCCTGGCTCCTCCTGAGTGGTAGGGTGTGTGGCCCATTGTGCTCCCCTGTGGCACCTCGTGTTTGCTTAAGGCTCACATGCACCTGCTGCTTCCCAGGCTATGGGCTCCTTGTGATGGTGTGTTAACAGCCAGGGGCAGGGCAAGTCCTCTCTGTAGTGCTACAGGGACTGTCACAGGTGACCTGTCCACTCTGGACCATCATAGTGGGAGAGAGGGCTACAGCTGTGACCACTGTCATGCTATTATGTGACACACATATACTTAACCACAGACCAGCAAGTGGGGTACTAGAACTACTCCTATTTTACAGATAGGGAAACTGAGGCATAGGGCATTAAGTAACCTCCCTGGAACTAAGTGGTTAGTAAGGCTAGATTTGAACCCAAGCTTCTGGAAACAGAACACAGACTCCTAACCACTATTTAAACTCTACTCACTCTCCTGTGGCCCCTGGTGTTGTTCAAGGTGGTCTCAGGCCATTACTGGCAAGTTTCTTGGGAAGCAGAGGCTGGCACAGGCCTGGGCTGTGTGCCCTCTCCCAAGGTGCAAATTTTATTTATTTAATTTATTTATTTATTTATTTATTTATATACAAGGTGTCAAAGAAGATACTCAAGCACCCTGTAATGAAAGATAAAAAGTACAGAAGCAAGAATGTGTGACACCCAAGGACCCAGCAATACCTTCCCTGGGTGTTTACCAGGAAAAAGGAAGGCCTTTGTCCACACAAGAATGCTCACGTCTTTATCCTAACACCCACACCGTGGGGCAGGCCAATACTCATTGCAGGTAACTAAGCCATTGTGTTCCTACAATTGAACACTGCTCAGCCACCCGTAAGAGCAAACTTTTGAATCAAGAAACAGGAGGCCCCCAAGGTGCACAGCCTGTGCATGCATTCCACCCTACAAAGTCACAGAGCTGGGGACATTAGCAGATCTGTGACTGCCTCTCTTTGGAGCCCGGGAAGAGGCAGCCATTGAGGGGGTAACAGGGACCTGACAAGGCCAGGTGCTCTGTGTCTTGGCAGGAATGGTGGTGATGATATGAAGAGAGTGTATGTGTGTGCTTGTGTGTGCATATGTGCGTGTGTGCGTGTGTGTGTGTGTGTGTACGCGTACATGTATACATATTTTTAATGTGTATATATGTATACCTGTAAATGTGTGTATTTATGTGTGTATTTAGCCATCCAGTTAAATGGCACCTCTGTGAAGGCTACAGTTTCTTAATTACACCTCAGTGGAAATATATGTGTCAGAGAGACAAGCCCACACCCACCTTCCACTCTGCAAAAGAAACCAAGTGAATTCAGATCGTGCCCTGGGCAGGCAGGGCCTCCCATACAATTGCTTTAGGCATTTCCTGAAACGTGGTTGTGAGGATGAATCTGCAGGTTATGGAGAAAATCTGCAGGTCTCAGTCAGTCACAGATGATTGGGAGGCTATGTACGGGTCTCATGGTACCGGCTGCCAGGACCTGCAGACACCGCCTTTTATTTCATGGCCCGCTGGGAAGCCTCAGAAGGCATCTTCCCCTCACTTCCTCAATGTCCTATACCAGTCCAAGTGACAAACCGGCAAATACCTGCCCAGCCTGGCCTTGCAGGAGGGACATTAAGGAGTGTGACAGTCGGTACCCAAAGAGGGACTTGAGGCCTTCTGGGCTCAGGACCACTTTCTCCACTGGGAGCCTGTGGGCAAGGACTTAGCCAACCAAGTAAAGGGCAGGGAGAAAGGAAGAAGGTCACAAGCTCTCTATGCCTTACTTCAGACACATGGCAGACTCCCTAAAAGTCTCTGTTCCAAGACCATACCCTAAATGAAGACAGAGTGTATGTGTGTGCTTGTGTGCACTTGTGTGTATGTGCATGTGTGTGCATGTGTACATGTGTGTGTGTATATATATATATATACATATATATGTGTGTGTGTATATTTTTATGTGTGCATATGTATACATGTAAATGTGCATATCTGTGTATATACCTACATGACATATGTATCTATGTGTGGATGTGTATATGTGTTTGTACACGTATATGTGCATGAATATATATGTGTGTGTGTGTATATATATATATATATATGTGTGTGTGTGTGTATATGTGTATATTGTATTAGGTGTATATACATGTGCATGAGTGTACATGTATGCACATATATATTTGTATATACATGTGTATGTATGTATGCATGTGCTATTATATGTATTTTCACACATGTGTGTTGAGTATATATATGTCTTCATAGACATGTGTGCATTAGTGTTGTTTATATGTGTATATATATATGCATGTTATTTATGTATATTATATATGTGTATATGCTACATGTGACATTTGTGTGCATACATGTGTTGTTTGTATATATTCATTTAAATGTTTGCCTATGTACGTGTGATTTTTGACCCACACATGATTTTGAGCACCTGCCTGTGTGGAGCAGTCAGCAAACAGGAAGAGCAATGGGAGGAAGACTGCCACTGGGAACTGTGAAGCATCTGGGACCACATCAGAGAGCGCTGTGGCCGGATAGTGACCGCCCCACCCCTATCCGAGCTGTGCCTGACACCCAGAAGGGGCTTGTTCAGAAGTAAGGTCTTTGCATACGTGAGCAGGGAAAGATGGACAAGATCGTGTCCAGGGCTGGAGTGGGGCCCAAGTCCTCACCCATGGCAGAGCTGAGGGAGACACGGCAGCAGAGGTAGAGGACAGGACCCCAAAGAGACAAGGCAGAAACCTGAGCCATGTTTGAACGCAAGAGAGATGTAGATGAGCTGCTACCATCTAACCCAGCAGCTACCTCAGGACAGGCGTCTGCCCCACATCAAGGGACAAACATGCCTAAGATTTAAGCTGCTGCAAGGCACCTGCTCAGAGGGCCTAAGGAACTAGCCCAGGGCGAAGCCATACCTTTCCCCTGCTGCGGAGGAGGCTTGCGGCTGAGACCACTGAGCCGAAGCCTGGGAAATGGCCGGACACTGGGAACTACGTGTGTCAGGCGGTGCAGCGGTGAGCAGGAAAAACCACAACAGGCAACATAAGACCACTGTCCAAACAGCCTGTCCCTCAGCACGGCCTAAGAACATGTCATTGTTCCCAAGCCGGGGCACAGGAGGCTCCTTTCCAAAATAAATAAGTTAGCCTTGTAAATATGGACCAGCCTACTCTGTTTTCCTTACCAGCTTACCCTCCCCAGCAGTGTGTCAATTAGACAATAAATATTTACTTGTCACCATCTGCGTCCACAGGTGTGAGTCACTATGGACTCACTATCTGCCTACAGGCTATAAACTAAGCCCATCAGCCCAATGCAAGCTTGCACAGTCTTACAAGGGTCCAGAATACAACAAAGCAGGCAGTGAAGCCAGCGGACCTGGAAGTAAGGGACAATGGCTGGCCAGCCACTAAGAGCAGCTGCACCATAAAAGAGAGAGAGAGAGAGAGAGAGAGAGAGAGAAACGGCATTGTAGAAGCCAAAGAAGATATTTCACGGAACTAGAAAATGTGTGATTCCAGCTTTGCTACCTACTGAGTAAAACAGTGAATCACTTTACCAAGAAAGGCTGGTTCCTTATCTGTCAGAAGGAGAAAGATGGGGTGGCTGAGATGGGTGGGGAAGTAGCAGATTTGCAAGGTTCAAAGGACTTCCGAATGCCCTGACAGCCTTGCTGAAAGCACACGTGGTTCCCGGAGGCTCCCAAAGACCTTAGGGTGATGTCAGACAGGGCTTGAGGAGCCCAGAGAACCAGAGAAGACATCTCCTTTGTCCCTAACCTGCAGCTGACCATAGTCCCACATTGAAGGTGAGCTGCCCATCCAAAAGAGGAACCCCATCAGCTCAACCCCTCCAAAGATCACAGAGTCTGTGTTTCCTTCTAGAACAATCCTAAGACAGTAGAACTCAAACAGGCTAGGGCAGCTCCTGAGACCAGAGAACAGGGGTGAGCATGTGACTATCGCTCTGTCTCTTCTTCCCTGATGGTAGCTCTTGTTTCCCAACTCTGGGCACAGACTTCCTAGCACCCCAGCTTTACCTGGGTGAGCTGCAAGCTCCCACTGGCCCTTCTCTGGTCTCCATCAGACCAAGCCCAAGTACTAGCCGTGCAGAGGCCACTCTCTGTCCTTGCTTCCAGCCCGACAGGGTAGCGGTCAATTCTTCTGTACTGCATTAGCGCACATGGTCCTGGAGTTTCTCTCTATTCATTCATGGCTCATGACTACTGATAAGTGGAGCCTCTCATAGGTTCCACCTGGCCCTCTGAGTATCTTGAATTTACTGCCATTTTTAATCAGTAGTGCAAGTAGATGTTGGGGGAGGGGTGCGGACAGAATCCAGGGCTTCCTACATGCTAAAGGCAGACTGCGTTTGAGCCATATCTTCCCTGATTGTCATTTTCAAACCAGAAATTGTTTGGGTTTTTTTTTTTTCCTGTTTAATCTTTTAAAATCAGAATTGGCCATCCAGACCACATTTCCATGTGATAGCACAGGCTCTCTCAGCTCACAGCTGCCCACTGAGAAGGACAGAGTAGCCTCTAGTTCGCAGTCTCCACAACTCCCTACTGTCTCCCCCTGCCCTGCCCACTTCTTTTACTTCTGCCTCCATCTCCCTGGTCACTGAAGGAAATGGATATATAAGGGCAAAGTGAGCTTTTACCACATCCAGTAAATAAGGATTGAGATGAATTTGAAAGGAATTTAATGAGAAACATGATTACACCATAAAGTTACCTTAAAGCCAGGCTGAAAGAACAGAGAAGCAGTTTTTAATCCCTGGAACAATGTTTACCTTCCCCCTCCCTTATTCTTTTCAAAAGAATGACTGAACTTTCAAAAATGTAACAGCTATCTAGTCCCCTGCCTAGGCCTAGAATCCCAGCTGCTCAGGAGGCTAAGGCAAGAGAATTGAGAGTTCAAATCTAGCCTTGGCAACTTAGCAAGACCCCCCTCTTCCTTTAAAAAGCAAAGTGTTTGTGAAAGTGTTGGAGAGGTAGCTTGGTGGTAGAACACTTGCCTGGTATGCACAAGGTCCTGGGTTCAATACCCAGTACTTCATCATATGTGCACAAGTAAGCTTTGTCATGGCACAAAGACAGCAAAACCCCCCTGAAAATGCCAGAAGCTCACAGCGACTGCTCTTGAAGCCCAGAAGAACTTTTCTTTTATACCAGGCTCTGAAAATTTTTTCTAACTTTATATCCATCTTTGGGGGTGGGGGCTTTATCTTTACTAAACTATAAACTTTTGGGGTAGAGAGAGTTTTACTGCTCTGTGGATGTCTGACACTTGGCATGACTCCTGACTATGACCCTAGAGAGACCTCAGACAGCAGGCAGGGACAGGTGGAAGGCTGGGGTGGAGAACCACTACTGTCTGCAAGGTTCTGAGGTTCCAGTCCCAGTCTCACTCTTCTGGGCACAGGCACTGGATACTCAATCTTCTAACCTGTGAAATGGGTATAATGGTCCCAGCCAGTGACCCGGGGTTGCTGTGAGCAAATGGCTAGCTGCTTTCCACAGCATCTGCAGAATCACAGCTCAAAGCCAATGCCACACCATTGTGAATCTCATTAAGGGGAGGGAGTACACAAGGAAAGAACGGGATGTGTGCTCCAGGAACTGAGTTCAAATGGGTCACACTTCTGAAGACCAATACCAAATTTAAACTTGTCACATCTTCTAAACAAAGCCATTAACCTCTCTTAGCTCCCATCACTTGCCCTATGTTTTATTTCCTAAGAGAAGTCTCCACAAGCAGACAGAAGCAGACATCAAAACCTCCCGGGTACAGTGTCTGCCCTTTGGGTCACCACAGACCCATGGATTCCTGCAGGTCACCTGCCCAGGGTGGATGCTCACGTGTGGCCCCTCACCCAGCCCCGACTTACAGCACTCGATGGGGTTGGACGCAGCCTGCAGGGAGACGATGCGCCCACTGGGCTCTGGGACATGTACTCGGAACACCAGGCGCACACGCGTGTTCTTCCTGCCGATGTCCGTCTCGCCCTTCCGCAGCTCGATGTCAGCGTTTCGGAGCTTCAGGATGCCTGCACAGTCGATGCTACACACAAGAGAGGCCAGGTCATGAGAACCATCTCACTGTACAGAAAAACCTACCCACAAACCTACCTAAGGCGGTTAAGCAAACAACTCCTCCTGTCAGCCACAGTGTGTGTGTGTGTGGAGGGACTGCAATGTCCCCCTGAGCATTACAACCTGAAGGGTATACCAAGATGCTGAAAGAGAGAGAGAGAGAGAGAGAGAGAGAGAGAGAGAGAGAAGAAAGGAAGGAAGGAAGGAAAGGAAAGGAAAGGAAAGGAAAGGAAAGGAAAGGAAAGGAAAGGAAAGGAAAGGAAAGGAAAGGAAAGGAAAGGGAGAAAAAAGAAAAGAGAGAAGAAGAGGAAGAGGAAGAGGAAGAAGAAGGAAAGAAGGAAAGAAGGAAGGAAGGAAGGAAAGAAAGAAAGAAAGAAGAGGAAAGGATAAAGAAAAGAGAAAGAGAGAGAAGAGAGAGGCTTCACAGAGCACTTGGACAATCTCCTGAGTGGAGATTGCTTCTCTGGGGAAAAATTTCATGTCAATGCCTCTATTCTCAAAAGCACCAGCAAAACTCTTTTTGGTTTTTTTTGAGACAGGGTTTCTCTGTGTAGTCCTGGCTGTCCCGGAACTCACTTTGTAGACCAGGCTGGCCTCAAACTCAGAAATCCACCTGCCTCTGCCTCCCAAGTGCTGGGACTAAAGACATGTGCCACCACCACCTGGCCATGCCTGGCTTTCAAATAACACTTCTTAAATAGAAAAACCAGACAGGTCCTCCAAGATCGGGCAGTGGCAGCAATGGCTGTTGTGGTCTCCTCTTAGAGATCCCCTCAACCCTGTCACTCAGGCTCTGCTCACTTTCCCAAGAAGCCCCCACCGCTGCCCAGCCTTACGTGGCTCTCATGTTGTTCTTTGGCTCCAGGGGGATCTCCAGGACCTTGGTGTTGCCCACAATCTTCTCATAGCTAGTGGTGGTAACCGTTTTCCCGGTGATCCTGTGTACTTGGTAGAAGGCATGCGGCTTAAGGATCCTCTCATCTGCTGTCCCAATGAAGATCTGAAGCCCCAGAGGCTTGTTCTCCATGTAGCCGTGGAGCTGAGGGAGGAAACAAGAGCTTTACTATGCAGGGTATGACTGCTGTAGTCTGACCACTGGCTGAATGCACGACCAGAAGCACGCTTGGTATCCAACAAGAAGAGACTGTTCAAATACATTACAGGGGACCTCCTCTAAAATGGATGCTAAGGGGTCAGAGAGAGGGATTGGTGGGTGAGGGCACTGGCTACCCTTGCAGGGGACTCGGGTTTGATTCCCAGTTCCACACGGAGGCTCAGAACCATCTGTGATGCCAGTTCTAGGGCATCCTATCCCTTCTTCTGGCCTATGTGGGCACCAGGTACATATATGGCACACAGACATATGCACAGGTAAAATACTCATGTGTACACACACACACACACACACACACACACACACGCACACACTGGACTTTTAAGCAGCCACAAGAAACAATATAAATCAGAACGATGTTTGTAGAGAAACTGCTTAGCCACTGGCAAAGAATCAAGGAAGTGAGGACGGAAAACAACCTGAAGACAGAAGACAGACACTCTCCTCTGTCGTGATCCATGGGCAGGTAACAGCAGCTATGGGGGAGGGACTCACGAGGCCACCTCCCTCTTGGAGTATTTGCAGGAAGTCAATGTAATTGGCGAGGGGAGGCCTTTCTTCAGTGGTGTAGCTGCTATAAGGTGCCTTACACCATGTAAACAGCATGAATAAGACTCACTGGGTACTCAAAATAAGTAAGCAAATAAATAAAGAGGAAATGGAAGTGGGAGGGACTGAGTGGGAGGAGGGATGGGAGGAGGGGTGAGAGGAAGGGTGGGAGGAGGGGTGTGAAGAGAAGTGGGAGGAAGAGTAAGAGGAGGTAACAAGGGTAGACGTGAGAAGATGCACCATGTGGGTATGAGGAGACCATAATGAGACTAATTAGTGCATGTGATCAACACATGCAGATCCAAATGAAACATGTCAGAGAAGAGTGGAACAATGTGAGAATAAACACGGTGAAAAGAGTAGCTCCAGTATGGAGGGAGAGAGAGAGAGAGAAGGTGCGGGGGGGGGGGGGTAGACAGAGACAGAGACAGAGAAAATGAGAGAGAATGAGAGGAGGGGAGAAGTCAGAGAGAGAAAGAGGGAGGGAGGAAAGAGGGGGAAGCAGAGGTGGGGAGGAGTGGGGAATTGAGAGAGAGAGAGAGAGAGAGAGAGAGAGAGAGAGAGAGAAGCCAGGCAGTGAGTGATCCTTTGATCCTAGCACCCAGGATGTAACGGCAGGCAGATCTCTGAGTCTCTGAGTTAAAAGCCAGCTTGGTCTACATAGTAAGTCCCAGCACAGCCGGGGCTACACAGAGAAACCCTGTCTCAAAGGAAAGTCGGGGGAGGTGGAAGGGAGGGGGGACCTGGAGACACACAGCTCTTGTT